>PDGT01000004.1:1469478-1495419 GCA_003671415.1 Megathymus violae | reverse complement strand
TGAGAGAGAGAAATATCAAGTAAGAGGCAGTAGGATTGGGGTGAGGGTCAAGAATGAGGTAGAAGTTGAGAGAGGGAATGGAATGAATAGGATAGCCAAGCGAGAAGGGGGGTTAGTGGAGAGAGTGGATGGGTGTGTGGACGAGTGTAAATTACTTAGAGTGTAGAGGGTAGGGAGTGGGGGATTTTAAGGGGAGCGGGGTGGCGTAGAGTATGTGAAAGAGAGAAGCAATAGTGGAGGTGGATAGTATGAGGTGGGGGAATGGGGTGGATGTATAGGGAAAATGTGTAAGCTTGGGGTGAATAAAGTGAGTGGAATAATGTGAAGGGAGTGGGGCGACGGGATGAGGGTGAGGTTGCGTGAAGAGAGTGAGGTAACGTAAGAAGAGTGGTGTAGTGGGAGAATGGAGTAGTATACGGGGAGATGTGGTTCTGGGAGGATGAGGTGGTTTTGAGGTAGTGGGGGATACTGGGAAAAGTTTGGATAGATTTTAGTGATCGGAGTTGTAAAGTAGGTCTACAATTATTTTATGTTAATACTATATGTCAGTTTGTTTTTCATATGCTGGTATATAAGTATGATGCATATACATACTTGTAGTATGATGTGTAATGCAAATATACCAGCATACGAAAAACATAAATTGATACTTGTATATAACCTTAAGATGTTTGTGTCGCACAAATATTTGCACCCGTATTTTTTATCTTCGTTAGGTTTTTGTTGTTGTTTTTTACTGTTGTTTCTTATGTACACCTTATTCCTAATGACTTGACCAATCAAACATCTTTTACCTCTCTGTAATGTTATTGAATTATTCATTAAATTTTTTAGTACAATTAAAAGGTATTTACAATTTTTAGACTTACAAAAACGAATGCCTTTCTATTCTCATAAGATACTTACTTAGAAGCTACTGACAAAACTTTTGGTATTGTGGTATGTTGAAAAGTAACTTGTTTCAAACTGCGCTCGTCTCTAGCAAAATCCATTACTTATTAACAACCTAATGAAGTTCGGTTGCAAAGACTACTTACCAAATTAACTAAGTCCGCTCACAAAAGCTCTATCTAACATTTCTCTGAAACTATTACTATATACAGAACGTAAAATTTTCTTTTTTTATATGGTATTGTAACTACGTTGTGTAATGAAAAAAAAAATAATATGAGCTTTTTAAAATGTTAATAAGGTTTTAAAAAATGAAAAGAAAAACTCCAATTACATCTAGAACAAAAAAAAATAATAGAAAACGCCAAAATATATATTTTTATTTAACTTTTCTAATATGTTTACCGATTAAGTTTCGACGATTTCGTAGGCCAGTTGGTAGTGACCCTGTTTCCCGAGCGAAGAGATCCCGGGTTCGATTCCCGCCGGAGGTTAAAGATCAATGTTTGTTCTTGGGTTATGGGTGTTTGCGATGTCTGTTTGTGTAGGTACATGCATCCCGCGACACGGAATCGTAGTGCGGCGGTGTTGGTTGATGAAGGTTTTTATATATCGCTTTCACGTTAACTTTAAAATAATATTTTTGTAAATTAATTTAAGTAAAGTTGAAAGTAACTGTCATTACCTTATACCTTATATAAGGGAGATACCGATGTAAAATATTCAATATCGGCCTTTATCTTTTATTCATATACTAATACAACTTAAATAGTAATTAAAATAACGTAACTTTATCTGTCATACTATTTATTTCGTAATCAATATTACTATCTATACGAGTGCAGTTATATGAATATGAGAGATCTTTATTATCGTTTTTACTTACGTATATTTAATCTGAATAGCGATTCGATAATTTCGGAAATTCGAATTGATTACACTAAAGCTAGACGATAGCCACGAAACAAAGGAAAAGTAAGTAACATCAATTGACAACCAGAGGAGAAAAAAGGATACAAAGGTTTTTCTTTACGTATCATATAGATACAACAGTGACAACGGTAAAGCGCCGCAGATTGTCGAAACATGATTTTGATTAAAATAGTTTGGATATCAACGGTTTTTAATTTTGTAATTTAGTGAAGCAAATGACAGAAAAAGTTCAGTTAGAGTTTTATTATATGTATAATTATACGGTAAGACCTGGCAATACTCAACACTTCCACCTTTTATGTTAAGTATATTTTTCCTCCAAAATTATATCGTTAATCTTTTATATTTCACAAGTTATGTTTAATTTTATTGTCTAGTTATTTGTTCTAAATTTAATTTCAATTTCTTTATTGCACTGACGAACTTAAAAAACACACGACGTATTTCGTAAAAACATTTGTCCGATGAGTAATTAGTAAATTTTCTAATAGAATAGAAAGTAATAAGTTCCGTAATTTCTTGCTAGCTTTTCTCTTTCCAAAATAACGTATTTTGACCCATTGTATAACTAATACGATGAACATTTTTCATTTTAATTTTCACGTGAATTACTTTAAAAAATTGTAATAATCAGGCAGTACATTTAAGTTTATGTAGGTTTCGATGCTGTTAGCGTATTGTCTGGGGCTTGGGTCTTTTCTCAATATTAGGGGCATAATCCATTACTCTGACCGAGTGTAGATTTCTTTGGTAATAAAGATTGGTAATACGCCGTTGAAAAAATTATGGTACGCAGTTTTTCACTATATATTCCTTCTCCGTAGGATATGATAAATTATTTTTGATACACACACAACTTAAAAACATTGAAGTCCGTGCAAAATTTGTCTTCGGGTTTACCATTCGGGAGACTGTTATTAAAATCCGCTGCTACCGTTTTGTAAAAACTATACAATAATAAGTTGAACTGAATGCTTACAAAATAATACTGTACAATTTTCATAAATTCCAACGCCGACTGCATGGTTCGTGTAAAAGCACTTAATTCCGTTTTATTTGTATCTTTCATTTACACACATTCAAAATTCCAAATTAATGCGAAATGCTTTTTTATAAAATTTTTAGGGGGTTGACAAAGTTGTGAAATAAAAAATGTAAATCTAAAAGTATTTTTAATTTCATCTTTTCAAATCCAGGAAAAATCATCCAGGATGTTCAATACTTGAGATCAGCTTTACTCTGTAAATTAAATTATTCTCGACTAAATTATTAAGTCTTACATATATAGCCATATTGTAAGGAGCCAAAATCGTTTTACAATCTTTAATTGTAAGATACTGCCAAATAAGAGTCGCCCAGGCGCTAAAAACTTAAGAAGTTACGAGTAACTTAGAAAAGTGCACATGCTTATAACTTGAAATGAAAGTTATTATTTATAGCACTTTTAAGGGCATGGCTACATTAATTAAAATATAAAATGAGCGCATTTTTAATTCATGAAATTTTCCATATATATTAATATGTTTGAGTATAGAAAATAAATCTTCACGAATACGCATTTTGAGAGTTATAAAACGCGAGCTTGTACGGAGAATATGTCGAGAACAATTTAGAAAAGTACACAGGTAAAAATTAAAAATCGCAAACAAATAAAACTTACCTTTAACTTTTCTAATACGCACAGCCATGGTGACGGAAATTAAAACTGGTCTTCCATCACCTCACGAACGCCAAAGTTACAGCACAGCACACAGTTTATTGCAGCAAAGTTTTTAAGCAAAACCGGGCGCGGGAGACATACCATTGACGAACGGTATTCGCGGATATCCTGAGTCTTTAGGAGGCTCGAGGTATCCAGAAGCTGAAGACGATATGAATCTCGAATGGACCCGCACCTCTATTTATACCAACTAGGGTGGAAACGCGCAGGCGTCCGACACCCTGTTGCTTCATAGTGATGTACATCTCTAGCAATATCGATAGAAAATTATAATTATAATTTTTGACTACTGTTGTTTAGATGATGAAAAAATGTTTGTAATACTTAGATTTCTGTCTTAATTCCAAATTAACCTTGGTCGAATAAAAAAAAAATTCGAGTGACAAGTACGGATGGGTAATATCTGAGAACAAATTTTAATTTAATCTAATTAATAAATAGCAAAATTATTTAAAAAATTAACTGAAAATCTTTAAAATGTCATAGTGTTGGTTTTTCTGCGCGGTGCGATTGTTCAATTTTACTGTTTATAAAAATTGAAATTGGTTATTTTTCACTTTTATTATAATCAATATTTAATGTTTTTTTATATTAAATAACATGTGTAAAGGTACATCACTAAAATAACGTTGAACCAAACATATACATTAAAAATTATGCTGAAAGAATAATGGTAATGTCGATGTGTTTGCATTGCGACATCACTATTTAACTTTCCCTCATACCCCAGCAACCTGTAACACCCTACCTCCCCATCGTTTAAACACTGACTTATCAAAAAACTTATGTTTAAGTTAGATACCGTTACAACTTTTGCCACATTCACGCGGACAAAGAAAAGCTTAGTTGGATTACCAGCGAAGTAAGATATGTAATTTGTTTGTTTAAAAATAATGCGATAGGGGGCACCCTGTTAACGGTTTTTATCGCACTTGCAATTAAATAAATAAGTAACCACACAAATGAGCTATAAATGAGACAGCAAGCATGCCAGAAACAAAAATATACATTTATCCGATAAATAAAACAACTTAGCAGAGTCACTACAGACCCATAAAGTAGTTTTTTGTCAGATTAATTAAAGAGTTTGTAATGATTTTTGGATAATGAAATAAATAAAAAATATACATTGTCAAATAAATGTAAGTTTCGTTCTTAACTTTATTATTGAGTTGAGTATTACATACAATTAAATAAATAAATAAATAAATAAAAATTACATACAAGATTATCATTTCATTACTCAGTACTAATAACACATCTGTGATGATATTAAATAGCAAGTAACTCAACTTTAGGATGGGTTATAGATTTTCTTTATCTCGTAGTGGCCACTTGATGTACCACAAGATTTTTTTATTTCCCTATAACAACTTTAATCACTTTGATTATGGTACATCAACTCGAAACAATACGAAAGCATTATTTGTTTGGGATTGTAATAGAAATCGCTTTCCATTTGAAGTGATAACAATTTATACATTTACTACACGATTGTAATTTTGAAATAGGTATGAAACTCCTTTGTGCTTACAAAAAAAATAAACAGGCCTTAAGTTAGAAGCTTATACCTGAATTTCAATGAATGAGTATCGGCTTGTCATCGACAATACTAATTCAAAAACAGCAATTCCTTCATAAATGACAAAAAAATATAATTATATTGTGACAACATTTATAACCCCAAATCCTATTTAAGGGTCGGCTGTCGGAGTCTCTTAGAGAGCGACTTTAGGTGATTCAGCCCTTCGATATTCATATTTCTGCAGAAAATTCTCATCACACCGAGTAAATTTTTATATGGCGGTATTTTATAGTTTGCAATCTATTGGGTTTTTAAAAAGGAGTCGTAAACAACTTAAATATTTTTATACTTTCAGAAAATACTATAGTAAATTGATAAATTTTGCTATGGTGGCATGTTTCAAATACTTTGACTGACCTTGTAAAGTTCCAAATCCGGTACAACAGACCTTTAGTTATTGTAAACATACAGAAAATTGATTGATTGGTTAAACTACAGAGCTTCTCATTATGTGATTGTAAACACATATTGTATGGATGGGATATTTGGTGATAATGAAGATGATGATATGGACCCAATATTGATGCTAACCTACATCTCATAAATGAATTGGTTTTTCTAATTGAATCGGTTGGTTGGCTGCTTATCATTATCAAACTCAGTCTCAGAAAGTGAGTAACATGCACGTAAATATTTTCCTGTAAACTCCTTTACTTTCCAGTGAAAGTCCCATTGAAATCGGTGAAGCTGTTCTGAACACTAGCTTGGTCAAATAGAACTACAGTCGTTCAGAAACTAATTTACAGAAGGAATGTTTAGGTACTGGTGTCGTTTAAATAACCCTATGTACTTAACCATCGCAGTTAATTTGAAGTCACTGATAGACACTTTGAATTATATTTATATGTATAAATATTCGTGTTACTTGTTACTTGTTAGTGTTATTGTCGAGTTAGTGTATATAGAAACACAAATATTGATTTTAATAACAAAGACACACTATACTTATTTATATGTACAAATAAAGCCTTCACGTTTTTTGGCAATTTTATTAGTTTCAAAAGCTGAAACAATTTTGAATACGCGTTACATACGAATATTAATTTCACCACGAACATTTGAATAGTCCTTGCTTTGCTTCTGTTATAAATATTGACACTGGATATTCATTCACTATGCAAGATATTCATGCTGTAACTTGTACTAAGTACGAAATAGTAGATCTCTGATAAGTTACTAAAACAAATAACTTACTTTTATGCTGACTGTATTGATTCGAGCTTAAAAGTTTGTGACCAAAATAGGTAGGATAATATTACTCGTTAGCAGAATATTTCGTGTAATTAAATGCCTGAGTCGAAATGTTTTGTCCATTAACAAATAAAGTTATAAATTAATCAAATTATATTTATTTATCATATTAAAGCAATGTCATAATTAAAAAGCTGGATCTATGGCATTTACTTTAATCATTAATACTAATTAATTAGATAATGAATATCAAATCCAGGGCCTCTAAATAATAGAACATTGTAATATTTTATTGTATTATATTATATTTTATCTGGATGACGTAAGTATGAAATCGATGAGTTATGTCTGTCTATACATGTTGCCGTTTCTGAATATTCATAGCTAACAAATTGTTTATTTTCAATGCTATGAGAACTGTAGTTCTGTAGAACTAAAATGAAACCATAGTTATTATCTAGGTTTGAAATGTATGTATGTATGTATGAAGGTGTGTATGTACATATATACGTTTATGTTAACACTTCAATAGCTTAACTATGAGCGAATAAAAGTTATATCAACGTAGTAGAAACTTGATTACATCGGAAAGATCTTATTCAGAAAATGTTCTGCTGAAACCAAATCATAATGAATGGACGTTAAAATAAAAGTTTATTGTCAAAGAGAAACCCTCGAGAGTGGCGGGATACGTAAAACCACATAGAAAATTGACAGTGAAGAATTTAAAGAAGACCTTATAATTCAGTTCGTAGTGATACTGCTAGCAGACATAAGTATTTAATTTTAGTTTTCCGTTGGTAGCAATCATTTATGTTACATTTAAAGTTTTGGCCCTTGTAATAACTATATGAGTTGCATATTTCCGTGATACCTACAGAATTGTAGACAATCCTAGCGTCGAGATTTTAGTATCTGAGCCTTTGTTTCTTTCTCTATGCGACAGTGTTGCTAAATACAACTATGTATGTAGCTATGTATATTACTTCGCTGAACCTCTATATTAAGAAATTATAAAGTTATACACATACTGGTTATACTCTGTCCAGGAAAAATATGCATAATACAAAAGTATATTTGAAAATATGTAATTCAAAAGAAGTAAGTAAACAACAAAAGTTTTAATATAGACAGCGTAATCACTACTTTCTCTTAAACAACAAACCCCTCATTGTGTGTCCGAATTTGATAATCTCAAAAACTACTGTAACGATTTTGATACGGTTTTATCAATAAATAGATTAAAAGTAAAAATTTTAAAACGCCTCACAAGAACTAGTTGAAATTGTTTTTGGTGCTGACACTATTTTTGAACGTAAATATCTTGTTTTTTGAAACTTACACCGAAAAATGCATCAAAGCTCTCCTTTTGGCGATCCTCCTCGACCTAGTGCAATTTTTAGCTAATATTCACAGCTTGAGTTCTATTCAACGACACAGGTTTTGTGATTATTACCTACTAGGCAGGTTTTATACCTCGTATATGGTAACGAGGTAATAACGTTATACTGTAACGAAGATTGTAATAATTTAACGTTTGAAATTATAACTTTATCGCGAAACAAATTACTTTAAACAAATAATAATAGATGCATTGTAAAACGTAAACCAAGTTATCTGAGAAAATAAGCAGTACCACTGCTTCAGCAATATGGTCCGGGACCTGCAGTAGAACATTAATGGATTGAAGGCAAGGACTTCCGGTCGCTCAGGATGTCGAGTAGAGAGTATTTTCAAAGAATAAATTTATTTAACACCAATTATCAAGGGCCAAATTCATCTTAAGACAAACTTCTTGGCGATATAATACAATTTTTCATAGTAGTAGTCATAAGCAATACGTGACATATATTGTATGATTATAAAAACTAATTTTTCCGTCGTGTCAAAATATACTGACTAAATTTCATTATACTTTACTATATTTTTGGTATTATATACTACATCTATTAACGTAGTATGACGTAAATATTTCGATTCAATTATTACATTTGTACTCGTATGTAATGTCACATAAGCGTAACAGATAAGAATACAGTATCAAAGAGACAGTTAGTCAAATTGTATGACACAGGTATAATATTATTAATATTGTTGTTATAATGTTTGTTTCAGAGAGAATATGAAATATTTTTGACAAGACTTTCATTATATATTACAAACTCTGAAAAAATTAAGTTGGCGTAACAAAACAAACCATCGAAAACAGAGACTTAAACGAAAAATAGAAGACAGGAGCGCACTTGCAGAGCTGAGTGGTACGGATCTTCTCAATAACATTTCAATAACGCTTTTACTAGGTACGTCAAGAACGTAGTAACTGACAGTGGCGTACGCGCAGCACGGAGTTTAATTTAATTTCTTACAGAAGGAATGTTACTATACGCATTCTATTAACTATAAGTTTAAACAAGCTTCTACAACGTTTTAAAAACAAAATGTAATTGATCAGTAGTGAGCTCGGAAAATTTTGTTTTTTAAAATTGCATCTGACTTTTCATTTATTTCTGAAATGTACAACAACTCAATGAAAATAGTCTAAATATATTTATTATAACACAATCCCACACCAACCCATTAATTTCTTCTCTTTCAAAATGTCAAGGAACATTCAAGTATGGGGTTGTAGCCTTGTAGCTTGTCGTAGCGGACTGCGACGTAGGCGTCTACTAAGAAATAATATGGGGGGTTTGCTAAACAGTAACTTGAAAATAATTTATTTCATTTATTAGGTTTAGAATGTTTAATAAATTGTCTTTGTAATGTACAATGAAATGTATGAAAACTTGGATTGAACTACATGGCTTGTCTTAATTTAGTGCACGTACATACTTCAACTAGTACAACGATTTCCTGTTTGTGGTAATCCGTATCGTCGTGGGTGCGTAGGGTTCCCTTGGGGATACGTAAAAATTATATTAGTAATGGCGGAAATACTGAGAAGTTAAAACAGTCAACATTAGTATATTAATATTATTATAATGTATTGTCTACAATGTAGTTTAAAGTAAACCGTATAACTAATAATTTACTAAGATGTTAAACCTTAAGAGAAATGAGACTCATTTTTTTAGAGTAGATATGAAGTTATCAGGGGAGGGGTACTCATAAATGAAAAGTTTTATTAAGGGGTACAGGAACCAAAAAAGTTGGGAAGCACTGGTTTAATACTAAGGGCTAAATTAACAAATACATGACAGTTTTGCACTTAAAAGGATTAAAAGTATTGTATTGATAAGGATGCCTGGAAATAATAGTGTCGAATCCAGTTCCGTATAGGTTTAAATTTTTGTAATTACCATATGTTGTTTAAAAGATGTGCTGAGGAGTTTATTTCGCCGTTTCTTCTCCTCAATGTTAAAGCATATTTTCGAATAAGTAGTAGAAGCAAAAAATGACGTGCATAAGTGTATTTACGGAATACCTACATGATTAAATGATTTTGAATTTGAAAAAAGGAATGGTTTTGATACATCCCAAATTCATTTTCTGTAAATGCTTTTAATAAGTAATTATATAATATAAATTTATCACGGCTTGGAGTGGAGGTTAGCCTCAGAATAACTAATGGAAGATAGATTAAAAAAACAATACGTACCTATTGAAATCTTCTAGTAATAACATTAAAAAGTAGCTGTGAAAAAAATAAGTAAAATATTCACTGTCCTTATTATGTAATAATGTTACATGAAGATGTGATTAGAATAGGTTTATCCAGTCAATTGTAGATGATAAATATAAGAAGTCACATTGTTTGTGGCAATACGTTTTGAGTGTTTCTATGCACCTCGAAAGCACATTAGGCCACAGTCATGATAGTTATCATGTGATGGCAATCAATAGCCAATATCAGAAACCATTGATAGGCATAGAAACTTGCAGTGTGGTGGAGTTCACTTCAAGTTTTTTCCTCTGCAAGAAGTGTTCCATGAAGTGTTCCAGCGGTGAGGCGCAAATGGGTTGAAGGTAAAAAACCTTTGTAAATATGAAATATGAACAGAGCTTAAATAGCATTGTGTTAGAATATAAAATCTTAATTACCAATTTTCTTCTACAGGAAATTTAGTGCCAAGATAGTTCCCATCAAAAATTCAGTTGCAGTAAATTGTAATAAATAACTTAGTATTAACCAAAGGAATTTCCCAGTGAGCTTATTACTCGATTTCTGCAATTTCAATTTACTGTGGATTGCACGCGATGCAATGAATGGTTTAAATAGCAAACGACCACTGGTCTGGAAGACTTTAATTTAAAACGTAAGATCGGCTTTTAATTATTTATCGATCGAGGACGTTCACCGGGAAATTAGAAATGATACAATTTACTTTCATGTTATTTTGATCCAAGTACGGTTAACAGAGATTGAAATAAATGTATTGTAAAATGTGCAAGACAAAATAGCTTCTACCGTAGACTACATAGTCAAGTAGTACTAATTATGTATTACTATCATTCTATTTCTATTAACAAAACATCATTTTATTACTTTTTATTTTTTATTACTGAAGTTTTATTTTGCTATGTAAAATTAAGCTTTAACAATATTTGTTTTAAAATATAAAATTCGTAAAAATGTAAGAGATTATTAAAAAAAAAATTGTGTGATAAAAATATTGTATTTCAGTTAATATAAATGACATATAATATAAGTGACAGTTACAATGAGAGTCTCTTTATTTAGTTTTATTAATAACTAGTAAATGCCCTCGCTTCGCTTCGGAAAAATTACCTTACGCTGAAAGATAGCATCTGCGTTTTTCTGGGTTTTTCTCGTTCTGTGAATTAGTAATATATATATTAATTCATATCTTTTTTATTTATGGTCGGATTGCAATGAAACAATCTTTAAGTTTTAAGTGATGCTTCCTGCAATACATTAGTGAAAACTGGAACAATATCGGTTAAGCCGTTTCTGAGATTAGCGGGAACAAACGCACAGACAAACAGACAAAAATTCTAACAACTATTGTTTTGGATTCTGTTGCGTTAATAAAGGACCTTAATATTTTTTTTTTCATATATCGTTCATGTACATAAATTGATCAATAAGATTTTTATTATTGGTATAGTTATATGTTATCCTTTACCTCTATCGGTGCACTAACAGCAATGCGGAAGTCTTCTAAAAGCTTTGAACAACAATATATTGTAGTTTCCCTATTATTATGGCTACCTTCGTTGTAGGAAAACGGTAATATGATATTTAGAGCCCTAGGGAACGACGGCTGCATGCCTCTAAATTTAATATTCCTGCATGCTACGTGCATTTCTAAATATTGTACATTCCCTTGTAATAAAATTACTAGTTTCAGTGTTGTAGTATTTGATGTACCTAACAATATTCTATAACAATACAACACAAATATACTTTATCGTACATGACACATAGGATTACTACAAATGTGTACAGTGTGTACATAACAATATAAAGGTGGACAAAAGATGGTATTATCGCAGAGTTAGTGATAATTCTCAGATAACCTTTCGGTAGTAAACATATTAGTCAACAAGACGAGTTCTCTTACGTTATGGTTATTGAGTATTTTTTGTAAATTTATAGAAGCTATAAGGCCCAAAAAAAAATTAATTCTGCCACTAACTTCATTGTATGTAATTTTGTTGTTCAATACAACTGATGAAAAACTAAATCTTTATAGGACTAGTCGTGTCTCTTTGTCGTGTCTATTTGTTGTACTTTATTTTCTCAAAATCCACCAGACAGAATAATTTAGGCTTGTTAATGTATAACATAATGACGGACGAATTGCGTATATAAACAAATCCTAATTTTGGATGTTAACTGACTGAAGAATGCCAAAAAATATATTTTTTATAAAAACCTGTTATAATAATAATGTCACATACCAAACAAAAAGTTAAATTATGAAAGATACAAATATATTTTTTAATAAAAAAAATTATAAAAAAAATGCCGAAAACTTAATATTTTCTATCAGTCCTTAATTATTATATATCATTATGTTAATACGAGAAGATATACCCTTGTACCCTTTTACCTCTGTTTGTCAAACTTTTCACTTTATTTTACTTTCATTTGGTAGCTATAGACGAGTTTTAAGGCAATCAGTAAAATAAATTGCAAAAAAGTTTTAAGAAAAACTATAATTTACCTATATCTTTGTCTATATCAATACGTCAAGAGAAAGCTATCTATCCCTCTGTCTTCTTTTTGTCAACTGATTTTATACTTAATTTGATCGTTTGGTGTTATTAATTAAAAAAAATGAACATAGATCAAATACAATTAAATAAAACATTAATTGTTAACGTGAAAACATTAGCAGAGTGAATTTGGAGTAGATGATTGATTTAATGCCCCCGCAGTAAAATCTACTTCAAGACGAAGTTCATGTAGATAATTTACAAAAAATAAGCGAGCTCTTTTAGACAACTCAGGGCAGATGCAACATGTGTACGGTAGAATGAGGGGTATATTTTACTTATAATTTACGAATATACATACCTAATGTACGAGTAGAGGTAGGTAAGGAATTGAAAGAAGACTCAGAAAGGAACAATGAAAAGTTGTAGACAGTTAAAGAGACAAATAATGCTCTTTAAGATGTCTTTTGAACGAGTTCAATGAATTGGCACGACGAATAGAAATTGGTAGGGAATTCCATAAGTGAACACGAAACAGAAAGAACGAAAAAGATTGTAGATAGTCGTAAATTGTTCTTTAAGGTATACAGGACTAAAGGGATTAAATTATTAAAAAAATATTATATTTGGGGAGCCCAAATATAAATTTAATGCATAGAGACCGTAAGTTTCATAGTGTCTTGTCTTAGTAAGGAAAATTATTTTTATCATTTTAATTTAAAAAAAATTCGAGCACCTATGTATATGTAGAATAAAACGTAAAATTATTTTAAGACTGGTAACAATATTAATAAATAAACCCTAAATTTACCATATTCCTGGTACTCTGCATTCATCTCATACTCTCCAAATGTAATTTTCAAGAAGTTTCACTTCTTTCGTCTGTGAACTGCACACACACCTTTTTTATTTTAATGTAATAAAAATAAATTTATATTATATGGAAAAAATAGGCTAATTAGTTATTTTGCTACATAGCTACATAGTTATGCAGCTTTGGTGAAACCTGGACATTATAGTAAAATTAAAAAAAACTGTCCAAAGCCAAATAGATAGCTGGTAGATACACTTGATTCAAACCCCCCACGTAGCACTGTTTTGTTAATACTACGAGCATATTCCGTTATTAATTCAGGTGTTTAAATCGTTAAGTATTTTAAGTTATAGTATAACTGGCAGTGGTTAGGTTGTAAATAATAAATGTGTTAAATAAGGTAAAGAAAACATAGATTGCCTACACAGCCCACTCCTCAATAAGTCTATTGAGGAGGCCCAGAACATACTTCACTATGCTGCTTTAGTACAAATTATCTGATCATCATATACAATGATTTCACAAAGAAACGATTCGTAAAACAATATTACAGTGTTAAAGTGTATAGTTTGATAATACATGCAATTGTTGATATAAAACGCAATGTATCGAAAATACGTGTGTTTATTTATTACTGTACTGACTCATTGAATAGTATTTTGACGAATAATGTTTTGTAAAGATGTACGTGCAACCATTGTATTTGAAAGCAGTGTGGTAATTGCTTGACTACTAATTTTGTACGATTTCATTTTTTTTTTATATAAAATAATGCTTGACAACAATCCAACCTGATTGTAAGTTGTGATGAAGTCTAAAATGTTGAACTTATAAAAGTCGATTCACTATCCTCTTGAAGACTCCCACATTGTAAGAAGGCGGAACACCGACGAGGGCAAATTATTCCTGGCTTTGCAGTGCGCACAATGAATGATGATGACGATGATGCAAACTGGTCATCGTACAAGTGGTACATTCACTACGTATGGATGGAAATCTGCCGTACGTCGAGTTGTTAGATGGAGGAACGGTGATGGGGGAATTATTTCGAACAATTCCTGTGCACACTCTCCAAAATTTAGCCTATAGAAGACCGAGAAGGTGGCAACGCAGCGCTTGTACTTAAGCCTCTGCAGATTAGTTTCGACTAGATCTGAGTCACCAATGAGCTTATTTACTCGCCACTGCATTGAGTACAATGCTGATAGACAACATATGGCAGCACCAGCCCAAATATGACAACTCCACACACACGTACTCCACACACGGTCGAACCTGAGCTTTGTGTAGAGTTAGGGTTCGGTTGTGACGAACAAACATCGATGATTACTCGGAGAAACCATTCATTCAGAAAGTTTTTTATGCAGCCGATAAGGCCAGAAGAAATACCATACGCTGGAGGCTTGCTTATCAGGCTAGTATGCCAGACCGTGTCTAAGGCCTTCGAGACATCTATAAAGACAGCAAGCGCCTCCCCGTTTTTCGAGAGCGCCCTATAAGTGAGTGGCATACGTTAGAAAGTCCCCCGGCCCACCGGTTTCAGTAAAAACCATACTGTCGGTTGCTGAGGAGATCGTGTTTTTCTAGATATGCCATGAGTCACAAATTCAATATATTGTTACGTGTCAGGATCCGTAGGCTCGAAAAAATGCCACAATAGTTCCGCAGAGACTTTATTTTACTTCACACACACTTCACAATCACAGTTACACTCGTAGATCGCAGGTATTCGCTTCGTAGGGAGAGAACTGTTCACTTCATATCCGGAGACCGAATGCCTTGTGGTCGACCCTGCCCGCTATTTATATCGATTTCCAGGCTTCCAGATCCTTCCACGCCCTTCGTTGAAGTAAGCAACAACAACAATAATTCCCGAAAATCGACATAACAATAGCGGGTCAGGTAAACACCCTCATTTCGGCCCTCATGTACGCTAATCTCGCCCCTTTTGCCTGAGGCATGCGGGCCAGATTGGCCTGAAGTGACCCAGGTAGTTTTTATTACTACCTGGGTTTCTCTTTTATTACCTCCATTGTTTTTCACCGTAACGGTCGGCCACTCTTCCAGAAACTTAGTAAGCCTGCCGACTTCGAGAAGCTTCATAACAATATGTTAAATAACTTTACAGTGTTGAGGTAACTGAAATCGGTAGATAATTACTACCTAGAGTCGGCGCTGTTTCCCAATTCGGGCGTGGGTTGCACATTGGCAAGCTTTCAGAATTTGGGTACTATACCAGTGTTGAGAGAGAGGTGGAACAGACGTGTCAGTACAAGAGGTAACTCGGGGACACACTCTTTTAGTACAATCAGTGGAATTCTGTCAGAACCATTGGCTTTTTTCACGTCTAGACACTGCATGGTTTTGAGAACTTCCTTGTTCTCTCTTGCACAGAGATGCCGCAGTGAGATATTTGTGATGGCATGTTATTGCTAGCATCTAGACGCGAATTGTCCGCAAAAAGAGTCGCGAACGAGTCCACCTTCTCTTTAGCTTTATGAGCTAGTGAGCCATCTGGAGCCCATGGAGGCAGTGTGAGCCGACAGAAGTTAGTCTCAACCGCTTTGACAATAAATATCTATTTGTTAGTATCTGGCAGTAGACTTCAACTGCCAGATGGTTGGTCAGAGATTGTTGCACCGATATATTGGATGCGGTTAAGATTCAGCTTTTGTAGTGCTTTTTTGTAGGAGTTGGCGACGAAGTTAAAGGCTTTCTTCTTAGAATCAATATCCGGAGCTTTGTGGTCTCGAACCAAGATAAATAAAAATATAATTCTGTGATGTTCTTTTGTTTAAAAGGAATTAATTTAAGTTACTAATGTTTGTTTATAGTATTTATATTGTGTGTCTATTGCTGTAAACCCACAGTTATTTTACAGTAAAACAAAGCCCACGTTTCTCGATAATACATAATAATGAATAAATCTACTAGTTACTGGTATTTCATTACAAACAAGAACTATGCGAAAGGATTTCACATCGCAAAATACTCAGGTTTAATGTGATAATATTAAAGGGAAACAAGAAACCACGGTACAGAATTTGATTAAAAATAACTCGACTTAATTTCAGTTTTAACCGTACGTTTAACGGAATGATTTTCTTTAAAATTCTTGATGTAAGCAACATGTTTATGCGTCGTATAATATTTTATAAGTATTTTCCCCAATGTTGAAATACAATCAATGGTGATAGTATAATGATTAGAGCATCGATCTTACTGCCGGTGAGGACCGTATTAAAAGTAGAAGTAATAAATAAATAATAATAAATAACGTTTACACACTCACACTCCAGCACTAGGATTCCCTGTGTTGCGGGTGGCATGGACATACACAATTATCACATCACAAACACCCATGACCCGAGAACAAACATTTATTTGTCACATAAATATCTGCCCCGGCCGGGAATCGAGCCCGGGTCCCCACGCTCGGCTGGCAGGGTCACTACCAACTGGGCTACGGACTCGTATTACAGTATGTGCGTATTACAGACATCTTTGATATGCAAGACCCAACACAAGGTGCCAAGGCCTTGATAAAACGTATCGCTCTGTGGCAATTTTAACTGGGACGAAAAAAAATATATGTTTGATGGAAATAAATTAGACGATGCGAATAACAAATGTAATGTAAATGCTCCTATGCATGTCTTTTGTTGCTTCTACTACCGTTAACAGTCTGTAACAAGTCGCTAGTCACTGTTTCACAATTGTGTGTATTACTATTCTTCTATTATAAATATTATTTGATTTTAATATTAAATTACTACAAACGTAACTAGAGGCTTCAGAGTATATACCTATTTCTTTACATATATTTTTCACAAAACCCACGAAATTTTAATCTCTGTTTAGCTCTAATTGTCCTTTGTTACCATATTAATATTGAATCAATGTCCAATGTTTTATCCCACATAAAGATATCATAATACATGTGATTATAAAATAGGCAAAATAAATAAGTTTAGCCGTCTGGATGTCCACAAAATGTCTTATTTCTTAATAGCATATACTAATTAGTTTCCCTGCGAGAATCGATATGCTCCGATGAAGTTTATTATATAGGGTGACACCTAAAAAGCCGGATTTATTTTTATTTTTTTATTTAGCACTACATACATTGGTAGTATACGTTTTATAAGGATGCTACCTGTTTTCTTCACATTTTGTAGCATAAATTTTACATACTTTGTTTTTTTTAGCATTTACAATTAAATTATTTATATACGAGTATATGATACATACACTATTTATATTTTTAAATTTTCATTTATTTCTTTTAGTCTTAAATAAATATAGAATTGCCATCAACAAACAGTACAATGTATGCATAATTTAAAAAAATACGGCATATCTTTAATATAAAATAGAAAAAGAAAAGAACCTAGAATTGAGCCCCTTGGTATACCTATTATAATTGATGATTCGGTATCATTTGTGACAACATATACCCTTTCAATAGATTCAATAGATCATTTGAGTGCACACCTACTTTATGCTGTAGTGGCTAAGTACTCGTAGTGTTTCATGCTCAACACGATCAAACACCTTCGACAGATGACATTCAGTAATGCCTCCCAGGCACCAAATATGTGTTTTAGAATCGTTCCACTTGCAACACTTGTGTTGCGACCGTTAGTAAATCTGCGTTGCTCAATGTGAAATTGGCAGTTATTTCCGTTGAAATGGTTAAACACTTCAATTAGTAAATTCTTTTCCAAAATATTACGAGTGTAGTTAAAATAGAAACTGGTCTGTAATTATTACGATCTGGTGTATTGCCGGATTTAAAAAGAAGAACGGAGGATCATGAGATATTTTGCATAACATACATATAAGTGTTCTAAGTAATGTCCTTAAAGATGTGTGAAGTTCCCTAATCTGCACCGGGCCTGTAGGGTAGACCATTATTACTACTAATACGAGATTTGAATCCATCTGTGAGACATATATTGCGTTAATACTAATGACGTGAACAATTGTACCATTTTTCTGAGACTGGAACAAAAAATTATTATTATATGACTAATTGTACACATTCATTCATTCATTATGCGCAATGCAAAGGATTGGAATAACTTGCCCTCATCGATGTTTCCGCCTATTTACGATGTGGGAGCCTTCAAGAGGAGAGTGAATAGGCTTTTATAAGTTAGTGCGTTCAACATCTTAGGCTTCATCACCCTTTACCATCAGGTGGGATTGTTATCAAGCATTTACTTATTTTATGTAAAAAAAGGATTTGTAACATACAAACTTGTAGTTCAGTGTATGCAATGTTCCATGAAGACCACAGAATTAACAATATAACAAACGATATTACTTCGGGTGCAGTTTTCATTATCATAGTTGATTACCGATGCCTATAGCTTGCAGTCGCCACTTAAAATCAGATGATCTGTGTGTCTATTATGCAACTTTCATATCAATGAAAAAACAATATTTAGAAGTCGAAAACAGTACCAAAATAAACACAATATTTAGATTATTTTAAAAGGAAAGTAAATTGTTTTGCCGCACATTTAAATAAAATTGCCGTAAATGCAACCATTGTTTCACTCCGTAGTGACGATGCAAAAAAGTATTGATTACCTACATATGTATTGAACTGTTTGTTTTCACCCAAAGTGCTGTTACCATTTGCCAACGGCAGCTTTGTGTAGGAAAAAGGAGAATTTTGGTTGATTGAACCTTATTTAGCAGCTTTAAATATCGATGTGTTTAAGTATACTGTTTCACATGAGGCAATGGAACGCCATTTGTTGCTTACGACATCGCTGAATTTGTTTGCCTCCAGCATTTATTTATTACGGTTTGCTCTGAAACAAGTAACTTGTTTACCTGGAAGTTGTGATACGTACACTCAGAGTCACAGGCGAAGTGAAATCTTCCATTTATAACTAGTATATGAATAATCAATTCATTACATAGTTGTGATATTCATAGAAATCATAAATGTATCCTATATACATTAGATAGGTACGTTTAATTAAAAATCACAAAAACTAGTATCAAAAACATAACATCACATTTCCACGTTTAACATTGTGGTAACTGTAATTGTAAATAAAATTTATATAAATTTAACTACCTATTATTTTATAATAATAGGCGATGTAACGACTATTCGTTACATCGCCTAGTCATATAGGATACGATAACAATATATTGGCTGTTTTATCATACTAGTAAAGTTTCGTTTTTAATGTTTTACTTTCACGTATAATAATTGGATGCTTACAATACAAAAGAAACATTTTATACATATCTTAACAAGCTCTAGAATTAATGCAACTCGAATTTTAAAACAATTAAACTATAAGATATTTGTTCCTACAAACAAAAAAGCCATAAAATAATAAAGAAAATCTACAAAATTGTACTAAAAAGTGAAAATGAATTTAAATACACTGTTATTATATGCACTACATACTGATATACTTGAAGTTGGTGCCTTTCCAGAACGATTTCATGGAATATAAGAAATCATACGAAACAATATCCTTTATTATGCTAGGTCTGACAGATGATACCTCAGAAATTATTTTATACAAAAATCCTATACGAAATGATATATAAATATATTGCAGATTAACTCCTTCCAGAAAATATTATTAACTGAGAAAACAGATACGAAAAAAATATTGAAGTTAGGGTAAAATAATGTAAGACACAACAATAAATACTGTACCGTGGGGTAAAATTAGTTAACTAAAGTTATTGATTTCTTATAAGGGCAGGCAAATTTTTTTAAAAAGGTTCCAAATGAACTAGAAAATGCCCTCAGTTGGCTTCGGAAAAACTACCTTACGCTTAAAGATAGCATCTGCATTTTTCTGAGTTTTTGTCGTTCTGTGAATTACAAATACATATATTAATTCATATCTTTTTTATTTATGGACAGATTGCAATGAAACAATCTTTAAGTATAAAGTGACGCTTACTGCAATACAATAGTGAAAACCGGAACGAAATCAGTTAAGCCGTTTCTCAGATTAGCGGGAACAAACGCACAGGCAAACAGACAAAAATTCTAACAACTATTGTTTGGAGTTCTATTGCGTTAATAAAGGCCCGTAATAATGTTTTTTCTCGTGTATCGTTCATGTACAGAAATCGATCAGTTAGAATTTTATTATTGGTATAGATAATCTATAGGTGAACGAAGGATATTGACAAAATTCGTAGAGTTACTAGGCTGAAATGGCAATGGTTACTTCTTTGTAAGTACCTATTCTGAACTAAAATTTTCCCCTGATTGGCTAGCCCTAACTGATACAATAAAATTACGAGCTACTCTAATCGAAACAGGTAAGACTGCTATATAAATGTATGTGTATGTCTCGAGATAACTAAAAAACGGCAGGATTGATCTTAATGAAAATTGTTGTGTGATATAAACACGTGATTGTGCTGATGATACGCTATATAAAATGTCAGTTAAATGAATGTTGTCTAATCTAAGGAAGTCGAACGGGGCCACTAACATATAAAATAACCTTGTAGATTCGCCTGCAATGCTGTCACTATAGACGTAACAAACAATGTTGGTTAAATTAACTACCTTCTATTTACGCACAGTACGTTGGGGCAGGAAATGAAACTTCTCACTGTCATTTGTGTTTTCAGGAAGACCTTCTTGTTAGTTGTTCTCGATTTACTACCGACGTACTTGGATTTCTAGCGTTAATCATTAATCACAATACATACTCGTAAATGTTATCGTTTTTGTTGCGTAATGTATGTATACTAATAATAAAATTGGTTTTCTTACCCATATAGACGTATTTTTTTGTAATTATCGTTTTTCTGTTTGCCTTTTTATTATGGTATTATGCAAAGCCGGATGTGGATGAGTTGAAACTTGCCATTTTTTTTTTAATGTTAGTAATCGACAAACGAGCAGACGAAACACCTTATGGTTATATGGTCACCGTCGCCCATGGACATCAGCAAAACCAAAGGTATCACTGATGCGTTGTCGGCCAGGAAATGAGAAGAAGGTTAGAAAGTAAGTACTGGCTCTCGAGCCCCCAGCCGGAACACGACGAGTCGTTTGGCGGCTGACTCAAGCAGGAGGGTGGTAGCTAGCCAGGCAGGCTTCACGGAAAGATAATAATACCATTAATAATATTAATGACTTAATAATAATACTGATAATATAATCCTTACGCGAAGCCCTACCACCAAGCAGGCTGGCTTCTGTCGCCTCTTACGACACCCTGTTCTGCCAGCATGGGATTGGGGGGAGTATTCTAAACCGCCCCAATACGGCAAAAGTTTATTATGTGTATGCTGTATTATGAGTATGAGGCTACTCGTATACCTAAAAAAGACAAGTGAAAATTATATTTAAAAAATATATATTAAAAAAAAACATTAGGATCGTATGTTCTGCCTGTAAAGGCGTGCAGAGATGAATCTATCATAATGTTTTGATATATTTTTTATATTATAACATAATTTTATAGCTCTAAAAATAATAAAATAACCATAAATAGTTTACACGACTGTAATTCATACAGCTAGCAAAACTGACGAAATTGGAATTATTGATACTATAATACAAAATTGTTACTAGTAGTAGTTATTGTTCTTCTTGTAGTTTATTATGCTACGAGTTGTCCCGGCATTCTTATCAACATCTAACCATTTAACCAATTTCCATAAAAATGGTAAATATAGGCGCTGTCTAGCTTGTCGTAACTCGTTACTAGACTATGGAGACTATTTTTTGTTTTTCCTGTACGCAAATATCTTTTTGGTACATACACAACTGAACTTTCTGAACACATAAATTGTAGACGAATCACACTGGAAAAGATAAATAGTTTTAAAAACAATATTAATACAATGATTCCCACATTACCAATTCTAAGCATACTGTAATATTTGTGGTTTATTTAAATATGAATTTAATACTTATTTTAAGAAAAACCAAATTAAATGTCTTAATATTATTTCTAAATTTAGTGATTGGACACCAATGGGCCTATGTTAAAGTAAAATTACACTTTTTGAACTCTGTACAGAAAATAACTACTTCCACAGACTCTGACGTTTTAAATCATAGTAGAATTTATTCAAAAACTTTAAAACTAGTGCTGTGTGAAACGTAAATCGATTTACAAGACAAATAATAAATAAATGTAAACAATATCAAAGCTACCTGGAGCGTTATTAATAAGGAAACAGCGAAGTAAAATTGAATGATCATAGTTTTACTTTGCAGTTCAATAAAGAGAGTTGCACTTTTGATGTCGCAGTTGCTGTCTTAGTTTCTCATCGAAAATAACTCAGCTTGCTATGTCTATCATATAATCATGTGTTAAGAAATAGCTCAATTCTTTTAAATTTAAACACATTACTTGTGTTACATTTATGAAAACGTTCAAGTCTATCAATAATAAAAAGATAAGTAATTTCTATAATAAATTATAATAAAATTAATTATATATTTCCTTTTGTAAGGCAAAAATGTCCAACGCCATTTAATTTAATTTAGTTCTATGGTGTATTATTGAGTTTAAAACTTAATACAAATACAAAATTATGATTTATCATCTGTAATCAATTTCAGTTATCCACAACTTTAAATTCCTTAATTGAATTGCAATACATATGCAAAATCTATTTTTAAAACAATTAGACATTTAAGTACAAAATAAATGTTACTTTTATATATGAAGAAGTTACGAATGAAATTTTATCTGTAATATTGACACTAAACCAAAAGTTTTGTAGAAATAGGATGGTTAAGCTCCAAGCTTCGCCTCGCTTCTCCCAATTAAAAGTTACTCCAATATTGGCCTTTAGATACTTCTTAACTAATTTTCCATTTCAAAATATATAACCAGGTACCTACTGTGTGCGTACACAAATTATACGTGTATCTATATGTAAATGCTTATGCTGGCTTAAGTCTCATAAGCCTTGAAGCCTGGCGCGGCTTCGCTAAATAAATCATCATGTAAATTATGGCGTCCTCGTTCGAAAAATATATTTGTGAAACATTTCGTACCTATCTATGTAATGTAAACTTGACTGCTAAAATCTGTTTAGTGACTAACAAAAGGCAATGGTGCTCACTTACCCTCAAGTCAATCTTAAGCTATCTACGAATGCTAACGAGTCGAATACATACGAGTATATCTATATGTACATAAAAATGAATTGCCTTTAAGTTTAAACATTAGGTAACGTAAAAACTATTGAACGTTTAGAATGGAATTTTGACCATTCGACGAAGATTCGTATGAAGATAGTTTTAACTGTTTTCTTTACTTTTTTACACTTTTTACCTGATCCATTACTTTAATTATTCATATAAACAATTATTTTCCGCCGAAAATAAACAAAGCCCTTATGCTTTTTAACAGACTTCAAAAAATAAATGTTCATGTGCATGTATTTAAATATTTTTATCCATGTGCAGCCTTAACCTTGTTTTTTATGAATCAGTTTTGATATTTAATTCTTTTTTAGTGTATAAGGAACAGCTCGGAGTTAGTCCTCTTTAAATATGATGCCGATTTGATGATGGGATCCTATGACATGGAGTAGAATTTTTGAACGGATTGCAATAATCGAACCTTGTTTATGTGTGTACAGCCATATCACTGTTGTTTGTGACCGGATTTTGATCAATATTTTTAGGTCAGTTGACCAAAGTTTGATGATGTGTTTTCGAAACAAAAGTATTATTTCTCAAAGCATTAGAATAATCATAGCGTGTTTTGGTTTGTTTGATTTTGATACCGGTTACATTGCGAAGGCATCATCGAAGTGTTTGCGTCTAGGAATCATCATCTCGTAATGTTGAACTGAAGAAGAAAGCACTTAGAGGGTATTTAGGACTTACGGGACAAAGTTGAGATTAGCAGACAGAAACTATTTAGTAGTATGTTGGGCAGACGTGGCACCTATAATCAAGTACGTGATCCTCCATACCGCTATATAAAAACATTTTGAACCTAATTCCGTACTTATTACGGAAATATATTAACACTTAAAATGGAAAGATAAAAAGCTTTTTAAATTAATTAAATCGACTTCAAAAAGAAAAAGAAAAACATTGTACTTGCTCTAATTTCAAACATTCACTAAGTAGTACATATACTCGTAATATTATTTATTTAAAATATATTTAAGCTTTTTAGTACAATGTTGTCCTTATTGTTTTCGAAGTCCGTTTAACTTTTTTAAAAGGTTTTTTTATTCATTTGTTTCTTTTTATTATGTGTAAAAACATAATTACTCATACAACACCATGAAATAGTTCAATTAATATACTACAATTATCGAGTAATTATTTTCTAAAGAATGTTTGCATGCAAATCATGTGTTCGTTTTTTAAATTATTCCCATGAGATGAAAAGCCATATCATAACATCAAAATAAAATAAATTATAATTTATTTAGTATATTTTTTATTGCATTATATTTATAAGTACTTAATAAATTGTATTAATTAAAGTTAACCAATAAAAATTATAATTACAACCAATAATTGCCGCATTTATAGACCATAGTCCGTGACGGCGGAATGCGAATTGCCAGACTTCATAGACCTTTGAGAACATTATGGAGATCTCCTGGAATGTTTTTTTACCAAAGAAAGTGATAATTAGTTTGTAATACGCACATCATTTTAAAGGATTTGATATCGAATCTTCCGTGAGGGAGATCGACGACCAAATCACTATCATTGCTAATAAATTTATTAAAGTAGTTTTTCATAATTATACGATTAAAAAAATTATTATAATATTACAAAGAATTTCTTCTTTAAATGGACCAGCATTTGCAGGCATTAGAAACGTAATTTCTCAATTTTTTTAGGAATCGACTGGCTCTTTCTGCGGGTGCACCTGTGATTGTGTGTTTTCCATACAAAACGAAATGAAGCGTGCACAGTGTGATATATCGTCAGTCTCAAGGTCGCCCGACATTTTGTGAAGAGAAATGTTCGATATTTCGTTACGTCACCGAATTGATTGAATTGATAATAATGAAACCTGTATGTGGAAGACAGTTATCTATATTATTCATTTAGTTAATAGACTGATACAGCAAAACCATCACATATTCATTTTCACATCACATTCATGCTGAATTGCCAAGGGTAGCGCTGCTGTAGAAACAGCAAAAAATAATAAATATCAGAAGTACAGGGTCAGGGTTCTGGATATTTTTTTAAAGAATATGGTGTCGACACTTTTGACCTAAGGGATATTGACGCTCATTATCTTTTGAGAGAAATATCAAAAAAGCTGAAAGATAAGACTTGTGATTTGCATTGCTAAACAACAAGGTACTAGAATTTTGGGTATTGCACCATAATGACCCAGTTATTTACATTTATTTTAATTTAACTCTATTTTTAATATTTGTATAAAGTAACTTTCGTATTTCACCATATTTTCTTTGAAATATCTTTATGAAATGGTAGTAGTAATAGTAGATTAAAGTATCTATTCAATCTTATTTTTAATGAAGTAAGTTTTGTATGCTATTATTTGTAATTTAATTACAGATTTTAATTAATGACTTTTCTTTCTGGGTTAAGATATCTTGTGTTATTCTGAGACCTTTCATAACTTAATATCAAAACTAGGTCCACAATTTTAACATAAAAAACTAAATATGTGTCGCAGAAACTTCAGAAGTTTCTGTTCT
>PDGT01000004.1:1435674-1469412 GCA_003671415.1 Megathymus violae | reverse complement strand
TCGCTCTCCGCATTCAATATGATACCAATCATATTATTATGCCGTTTTACGAAAAACGAGAAACCAATTAAGTAAAGATTTTAAGGTAAAATTTATAAAACATTATTTGACATGTTATTAAAATTCAAAAATATTAACGAATGTAAAAAACGTATAGAATAAAAAAGTTTGCTATAATTTTTTTCGTATAGTTCATGGATGCACAGACCGCGGCCCGCAGGTCGAATACTGGTGGCCCGCCGACAGCAAAATTAATACTCTCGTACATTCGAAGAATATTTAATTCTATTCCAGAATAAAACCAAACAAAAATATGTTCGAAAAGTAATTTGAATCTCGCGCGCGCTATTTGAATCTGGCGCCCAAAAATGCTAAATCATCTTCCAAAAAATCATAGATGTCATTATGTGAAAACCAGGAAAATGAGCAGACAGGCCACCAGATGGTACGTAGTCACATGAGCCAATAGGCAATGACATCACCAGGGGCGTCAATAACGCGTTGCCAGCCAAGGAGGTAGCGACTAACCCGCTTTTTCAAGGTTCCCGTGTCATAGCATCGTGGAAATACCGTTGGGGGTAGATCGTTGCACAATTTGCACGTACGCTGTAAGAAGTATTGTGTAAACTTTAGTATAGACAAGCGGCACGTATCGAAATGGTGCATGTGGAATTTGGTATTACGTAATATTCTACATTATACGGACAGTCGAAAACGCATATAGAGTTCACGTCTCGTCGTAGTTCAATTAAATTTAAGCCGTCCGTGAGTTTGGGATCGTCAAGAATACGAATTTCTTGTCCTTAAATTCGATCCAAAGGGTCCACATGGGTAATCAGAACTCCAGCCCAAAGTGGGCAGCAGTATTTCATATGTGGATGGATTGTGCTTTATGGAGGTTTTTTTATGTTCATAGCCGACAAACGAACAGACGAACCACCTGATGGTCAGTGGTCACCGTCGCCCATGGACATCAGCAAAACCAATGGTATCACTGATGCGTTGTCGGCTAGGAAATTAAAAGAAGATAAAAAAGAAAGAACTGGCTCTCAAGCCCCCAGCCGGAACACGACGAGTCGTTTGGCGGCTGACTCAAGCAGGAGGGTGGTAGCTAGCCAGGCAGGCTTTACGGAAAGATAATAATACCTGTGTAATAATATTAATGACTTATTAATAATACTGATAATATAATCTTTACGCGAAGCCCTACCACCAAGCAGGCTGACTTCTGTCGCCTCTTACGACACCCTGTTTTGTCAGCATGGGATTGGGGAGAGTATTCTAGGTCGCCCCAATACGGCCAAAACAAGTAGCAACTTATGTTCTGACGTGAAGTACTGCTTTGCTGTTTATACTCAATTTATTGAAGCTTATTTGGATTTTTCTTCCAGGCGGTCCCTAACTACTTTTGAACAGAATGAATGAATTCTTATAATTACCTAAGATCCCAATGCTGTTAGAAATATTCCATATTACAAAGTCGCCTTTTATACATGGTTAGTTAGGATTGTTTAATATATTGTATATTAACGAAAGTTTAAAAAAGTGTATTAAATAAAGAGAATTATACATTCGTGTACATGTTAAAATATATACGAAAACCTTCGTGAAAAGAGACGGATGAATAACATCTGGTCTTTAAATTCCTTGTTGGCTAGCAAACTGTCTCTTGGCTTTCGTGGATATGGCTGACAGTGACTGATCAGATAGTCCATCTGATCGTGCGTCAGCTATAAATATGAAATAATAATGTAGCGCACATTGCATTATTTTATTTATTTCGTCATAGAATTCTAATAAACGTTTAATACATAACATACATACATACATAATAAAACATCGAATTCACTATCACGTTTCACCCAATCGTCAATAAATTGGAGGGAGGCGACCCAGTGCGTTGGAGCTAAATCAATTAAAACGAAACTCACCACAGTTGCAATAGTATTGACAAGTAGAATTGGTAGTAAAACTTTATATGTGGAAGCTATTCTGTGTGTTCACAACTCAAACAATATTGAGGAGGGCGAGCGCCGACGAAATTAAGCCAGAATCATTTATAAATGGGGGGAAAAAACGGGGCGTACAAAATAGGAGGGGAAACGTGTGGTGCTGCATTTTACATGAGTTTACTGTTGATTTCTCGTTCAGGTTTGTTTCTCTCACCTACATATTAATATGATTAATAATAATAATAACATTAATTTAGGTTTAGTTTATTATGGATAAAGTGGCCCAAAAGTACACTAAATGGCTTTCTTTGTAATTTGGCATAATTTTGGCCTATAATATAACTACTACTTTTGAACAGAATGAATGAATTCTTATAATCACCTAAGATCCCAATGCTCTTAGAGATATTCCATATTACAAAGTCGCCTTTTATATATGGTTAGTTAGGATTGTTTAATATATTGTATATTAACGAAAGTTTAAAAAAGTGTATTAAATAAAGAGAATTATACATTCGTGTACATGTTAAAATATATACGAAAACTTACGTGAAAAGAGACGGATGAATAACATCTGGTCTTTAAATTCCTTTAAAAAATATAAAATAAGGCATACTTCTCCTTCTATTTTTATTTCCTCTGGACTTCAATGCCTCATAGTTTCTTACTGTAATTTTCTTATTTAAATAAGTTTTAGATATGATATTGTATATAAAATAATTAACAGTAATAAAATTATCGTGGTTGGTCTAAAAGCAAGTAAATCAGGTTTTTTAATGGAAACCCTATAGTATATAGGGTATTAGGTTTAGTGAGTATATTAATCGAACATAATTTACCAGTGAAATGTGGACTTACAACACACGCACAACGTCTCACTTTATGCCCTAATTTTATGGATGATACGTTACATAACACTACGATAGCTTAATTTTATTAATGTCAAAATATTTAACATCACATTTTCAAAACATTTGGGCGGAAAAATGTATCCAGCCGTAATTTATGCTTTCCTATTATTTATGTTCACACGGCGTAAAATACATAACATTTCATAATTCAAAATATTATATTCGAATTATTATTATTTAGGTATATGATGACATCCTTCGCTTATATCCTCCTAATTATATATCATCCTAATTTAAACTCTATTGAGATGGTATGAAGTAATATCTAAGAAGACTTAGTCAACACAACTTTAGACTTATCAGAAAATGGACGTCCTAGTAACATTGTTTGCTTCATCTAGTAAATGCAGGACATGCGATGATCATATAATTAAATAACAAGCACGATCTGATTGCCGACGAAGGTTTCAATAAATTGATTATATTCTTAGATAATATTATAAAATTTATAAGAGTACCGTTGACGAATGTGAACATCGTTTGGAATGTGAAATAGACTGAATTAAAACTATT
This sequence comes from Megathymus violae, assembly GCA_003671415.1. Lineage (NCBI taxonomy): Eukaryota > Metazoa > Arthropoda > Insecta > Lepidoptera > Hesperiidae > Megathymus > Megathymus violae. The sequence goes on along the minus strand of PDGT01000004.1, from coordinate 1,466,036 downwards.
TCTTATTACAATTCCCGTTGTCACCGCGAAAGCTTAATTAACCTAAAATCCTATAATGAGTAGCTTAGAATATTAGGCTGGAAAAATAGTTTGTTGTTTATAAAGATAACTTATTCAAATCTTTATTTAGAATTATTTATTAAATTTTAATCTACGAATAAATAGTATGTAAGGAAGTCTTAACTCAGAACAAAAATCACACAGAAAGTGGCCCTAATTCAATCCAAAATGATGTATGATTCAAATTACGAATCACATACGAGGTTACAAATAGACATGCTTGGTGATTGGTTTAAATTCCGAACGAAAGCAGTGATTGGATCGCGCGCGTGCTGACTATGATGCCGACTATGACAGCTGAGTCATAACGGCGTGGACGATGTTATGCAATAAGTGTACCGAACCAAGTGAAGAATAAAAAAAAAATGTACTATAATTTATTTAATACATTTGCTCAAAAAGCAGACTTTTCCATGTGTCAACAAAACTAATGTTGATATAACTAATAGATTACTCGCTCGAGTGAGTGATTTTCCACTATCGTATATTTTTATTATTTGTCTTAAAAGTACCTCTGTGCGTGTACATATTTTATATAAAACTACAGATGGATATGACAGTCCACCGAAATCTTTCCAATTAATCAGCTTGTGAAAATACAATTTTTCATTTGCAGGGCACAACGATAAACATTCTGAATAGTTGATTTTTGCTTGCAGTTTTCTGGTTAGAAAGTCGGCTATATAGCCTATAATTTGTTCTACGGTTTCTGGCTTGAACTGCAACTATCCACCTATTTTTCCGAACTGGATGGGAAGGGAACTAAAAGAAAACAAAGTAAACAAAATATACAACTGTTATAAATATATCAAAAGTTTTATCGTTTTACATTTCAATATTTCATCAAAAACAAAAAATACCTTATAATTGGACATAGTTAAGCAGAAGGGAACTAACCAACATATTATTCATTTCGAGTTTTGAACATTTTAAAGTAAATTGGATGTAGAAACTTCAGCATTAATTAAATCGTTACGGAATCTTTGGCATCTTATAGAATGTGATTTTCCAAATATATGGACATATAGTTATGGAAAATTAATAAAGGACAAGTATTTTTTTTTACTGCTGGTTCTTTTCTGCGAAGCTCAACTTTTAGCAAATTATGGTAGTTTGGTCCTTTTGCAAATAAGAAAGAGTTTAAATTTATTGACGAAATTTAAAATACTTGAAAATTTAAAAATGAAATTTAAAAAAATTGAAATTTAAAAAACAGTTTCAAAGAAAAAGTTTATTAAAAGGATCCAGTAGTTATTAAAAAATCATATGACACACACAATTCGGAATTCGGCAAATCAGGAAATCTGTTTTTATTATCTTTTATACTCTATTTAAAAAACAGTTTTATAAAATGGTTAAACTTATACAAAAGAACAAACAATACAATAAAATAATCAGGTAACTATTAAAACATAATCATATTATTTTCATTCATTAATATTCAAATCTTCAATTTCTGGTTCAAAATCCGGCAAACCAGAAAATCCATCTATATCGTCTATAACATTATCATCTCCAGTGACAGATTTATAATAATCCTGTGCATCTTTTGGAATGAGATGCATTAAACGTTTTAAATCTTTTAACTTTGCTTCAGGAATAGCCTTGCCATTTGGCCACAGCAGTCCCATATTATCCAAAGTCAAAATGGTTTGAATGTTTCGAGTCCCTTTTTTTAAATTTACTTCTACAAAGTCTTCATTCAGATTAGAACGCATAAAAATGGAGTATTTTTCATTTTTATTCAACACGATTTCTTAGGTGCTCAGCCAAGAAACTTTGGAACCATCAACAGCTTTTTTCCTGTTGGTTATATTTTTCTCCAGATTTGAAGACGATAGAAAATATTTCTTTTTCATCCTGTGAACCTTCATTGGCTTATATTGTTTACAACACATCATTATTTTCATATAATCTTCTGGAGTGTAGATTCTTTGTTGATATTTTAATGCACACTCGATTTTGCCAAATTCAGTGTCATTTGGAAGAAAACTATGTCCAGACTCTAAAAAACGCATTGAAATTTTTTCCAAAGTTGGGTGGTCGTTTAACAATGCCTTTAACATCAGTGTTATTTGAATATTTCTGTTCTGTCCTCCACATGAGTCGCTCCATAGAATAAGAGAAGTTACTTCTTTCTCTAGCCTTTCAAGAACGTGTATGATAAGGCAAGATCCTACTTCCTGGGCGCCTCTCCCAGCCTCACCTTCTACCCATACATTACAGTGGGCTTGGTCGTCACTTCCTGAATGAATCCCGAGATTGTAGACCCACATTTGCCTTTTGTAAAATACTAAATTTGTTGGAATACGAGGCAGAGGTAAAGTTTTTGCAAGTCAAACGTTAATGTCTCTATTGACGAATCTTCTTCAGCTAGCTTCATATCTTTCTTTAGTTGTTCTCTTAAAGACTCTGCTTTTTCAAGATGTGCGTCATGGATTTGTGTTATTTGAGCAAGATCCTGTTGTGACTTTGTGTGGGTTTTTTGGTTTTGGTAAAAATCACATTTGTTGCAGGTGTCTTTCTTCAGCGATTTTGTGCGGAGATTAAAATTATCCACAAACACTTGTTTAGCTTTTGCCAAAGACATTACTGGAAGGCCAGCTTTTTTTGTTTCATCACAGTAGATCTCGTAAATTTTTTGGAATGTCGTGTCCGGTCTTAAAAATTCTGCATTGTTATTAATTACTCTACGGTAGTGAGAAATGTACCTGGGCAGTTTTTTTACAACGTTTATTAGAATAGTTTCACTTTCTTCAGGTACTTTGTTCGTCCCACCGTTAGTACCACGTCTATCGATAATGCAATTTTCAGACCTCATTTTAACGAGGGAAGTATTGATGCTTTTGGCAGATGTGCGTAATGTTTTTTCAAACATCAACTTACATACTTGAACGTCTTGTAAATAATATTCTCGAGAGAATTGTTTCTTTCGAGAATTATTATTATTTTGAGAAACATATGGACGTTTTACCGGATATTCTTTAACACAAGCAGCTAGAAACATATTTTGAGCATCATAATTTCCCAACGCATAGAACTTTGTAAATTCAACCTGCCTCCTTTCTAGAGAAATTTTTTCTGGGCAATTTTTAGGACAAGCACAATTATAATCTATAAAAACTTTGGGTTGTACTTCTTTTTTGTTCCAATTTACATACATCAAATTTGAATACATTCGCTTTTTCCTTTCTTCTCTTGTAAGTCTACCATATTTCTTTTTTCTACCCTTTTTAGGTCTACCTAATACATTATTTGTTTCAGATGATCTAGTTTCTTCTTCACCTTCTCCTTCTTCTACTGGATTGTCATTTAAAATTTCAATTCCTCCGTCATTTACTATTGCTACTCTACGAACATTTACTATATTATCATCAATTTGGTCATTGTTTTCTAGTGTGTTTAGTATTGAAATTGATTCATCCGAACTAACATTTCTTAGAGTAGCGTTATTTTCACATGCATAGTCAGGGTCTTGGATAGAATTTTCGCCGTCTTGCAAGTTGGCCATGATATCATTATCAAAATCAGAAGTTTCTTTATCAATATCCATAGTCTTTTGTAACATATCTAAAAATGTAGCAGTTCCTGGAGACATCTGAGGTAAAGGTGAGTCAGGACAAGAACTAGGGCCAATTTGTTGTTTTGAAAAACACTGAGGTCTTGGTGTGAGTGGTGAAAATGGTGGAGCTTCAATACTATGTACAGAATGAATATTTTCAATTGGTTTGTAAGGCTGAGCTTCATTGCTGCTTGAAGGATCAATGCTTTGGGTAGGACGGAGAGATGAAAGTTCTTCAAGAGCAAACATATTTTTTTCTTTGGAAAGCACTCTGTAGTAAGTAACGCTGCTGAACATGGTGAACTATTTGTTCCCTTGCAGTTTTTGGCATCAGCTGGATGTTAATCATTTATAGGATCGTGCAACGTGCTAAGCGTTAATTGCGATTGTTGCAAAAATGTTAAAGCTTCAGAGTGTTTAATATATGGTTTATCAGCATCCGATTTGCTTTTCCTGCCACCAGTGTTAAAGTCATGGGTTTCTGTAAAGAAACACTCCATGAGAAAAGCTAAAGTGCAACACGCCTTTTTGTACATCGTGTTTCTTATAATAAAGAAGTATTAGGTATGTAAAAAAGATCTAAAAGTGACAAAACATTTTCGACCATCCATGCAAAAACATCGTCAGCTGCTAGCAAAGGTTGGAAATGTTTAGTTACTTCTAATATTTTTTTGATTAAAAAGTATTACAATTCACAGGTAATTTACCTTGTTAATGGAAATAATGGAAATAAAAAACACGGTTTAGCGAGGTATATAGGTGTAGTCAAAATAATCGCAGATATTCCCTTTTTATTGTTAAGGTATCTATCATAAACCTTATAAAGACATAGTTTAGTGGAAAACGCATGCACAAACATAAATTAATCTCTTTCTTGAAAATAATGTTAAGTACTTACCATTTTCTCCTATTTCATTTATTGGGCTTGTTCGAGGGGTATCTTCTATAACATCTGTAAACCATGAAGTTTTTAATCAGCTAGTAAATCAGTACATCGTCATGTACCCACATTTTTTTGTTAAAAAGATTAAAAACTTTTCAGAGGTTATGATAACTTTACAATAAAACAATACTGAATGCTTACCAATATCTGAACTTTCTGGATCAGATTTCTCCTCCAAACAGACATCTACAAGTCCTCTGGACCTAGCACTTACAGCCGGCTTCATTTTGAACTGTTTTTTATTTTTTTACATGCAACAAGTTTATAACGAACTCTCAACAATGCGATCTTGAACGAATTTGTCTATGATATCAGTGTTACCAGTAAAATAAATATTATCATAAACAAAAAATTAAATGAAAAATGGTAAATAACTGTAAGTAATTAAAATTAATGTAAATTTGTCATACATTTTATTTTGTTTAAAAACAAATAAAAACAGTCCCAAGTGACTTGGTTCTTTGGATATTTATTTTTTATTAAACGCAAACGGCATAGTTCTTTTTTTTAATATAGAGTCAAAAGGATCCATGTGCTTTGGTTTTTATTTGCATAATTAGTTAATAAAATACTAGAAGTTACCATATGTCATAGATCAAGATAATTCATTTTTACATATTACGCAGACGGGAACTAACCCGCATAGTTTTTTCCATTTTCAAAATATACAGAGTCAATGGGGACCATGTGAGTTGGTTTCTATTTCGAGAATGATTATATGAAATATTACAAGGTATGTGTCATAGATCTATTTAACTTGATTTTTGTCAGTTGGTAACTTTTATGGTGGTGTATTTTTTGCACTAAAAGTAGTTTTTCAGCGTAAGTTTTTGCTGCATCCCATAGATTATATTTTTATAAGTCAATCTGTACACATAATTCAATATCATCAAAATTGTCGCTTAGTTCCCATTTTCTCCATGGGCTTGTTCCCTTCTGCTTAACTACGTCCAATTTAGGTAAAATATTGACTGACTTCATATTGTATAATTTTGACCATCTCAGTTTGATAACATATTTGAACATTTTTGAATTTAATTATACAATAATATTGCTACTTACTAGTGAAAAGAGATCTCTGGACATTTTAATTTTGTACTGCTCCAGCACCACTTCACATGTTGGCATGATGATTCACAACTTCTATAATCGAAAATGTAAACGAAGATTTGACGTTTTTGATGTGCTCGCTTGCAAGAATGAAGTTCGACTGATGATGGCGCTCTGAACACATGTTTTAAGCCCCGCCTACTTGTTCACGACTTTTGTTAGGTCATTTTTTTAACGTAGTTATATATACTGACTTATTATTTATTCAAAGATTTTAATTTTTCTATGTAAATACAATATAAAGAGTGATAGTTCGTCGAACAGAAATCCATTACCATCTTTCTTGGGCCATAGTTCTTAGTAATGCTACGTAGTTACTTTTTTATAAAGGGATGTTTTTGCGTATAATTTGTTCATTTAATTTATCTTGAAAAACCATAAAAACAAAGTTACTTTTGTTTACTATTGAAGCCTCCCCTGCACTCTAAGTACAGCCGTACAACTGTTACTACTGCACCTATAACTACTTAACAAATGCCGATTTAATTTACATTGCCGCATATATAGTTCAATGAGACCTGTTTTGATAAAGCATCAGGTGAATAATTATCTACTAATTATTTAGCAAGTGTCGTGTTCAAAATATGGTCTTGTATACAGTAATTTACCTACTTTACACTATTTAGTAGTACACTATTTACTAGGGTGTGTCAGTAGTGCCATCTACTTACAAATATTACATTTCAGTTTTGACGTAACTCTATGGTTTTGACAGCATCAAATAATGACACATGTGACACAACTCTAGTAAAACGTTATAGCTGGCAGACAGCCGTCTTGACTTGAGTTTTCCTGGTCAGTGAGAAAAGGGTGGCGCGTGCACGTGGGAGCTCTTATACAGTAATCTACACTAAATACATTGTTTCTTTACAAGTTTATACATTTTTACATATATGCTTCACTAGCCACTCGTAATATTTCTTCAGTGTGGATCATTAAGATTATTTTTCGATACGTTGCATTGGCGATATGGAGTAGTATCACTATCAATAATGATAAAGCGGATTAGTGTCAATATCAAAAATAATAAAACTTCGGGATGTTTTCTTGGAGTTGGACCTATTACGTTTTACATTATTATATCAAATTAATGAGAAAAATACTTATTATGTTTTATTTTCAATGTAATTTTGTATTGTGCGTATACAAAATCTATGCATAAAATAAAATTCTAATTCATCGCTTTTTGTATATTAAGGATAAATGAGAAAAAGGGACCTATAGTTTTTAGAATTTTTGTTTGTTTTTCTGTTTGTCTATCGATTTGTTCGCACTAATGTCAGAAACGGCTTATCCGATTTCGAAAGAGTTTTCAGTAATGTATTGCATTAAACATCACTGCATATTTAAAGTTCGTTTTATTTGATTCATGTCGCGTAGTTAGACATATTGTTTAGGCTCACATACACGTAAGATTATTGGTAGGCTGTATCATGGAACATAGGTCAAACTTTTATTCCAATTTTAGTTATGTATTTTTACAACTCAATGTAGGTATAACAAATTCGGGATTCTACCAACTATTTTTGTTACGGTTTAAGTAGACATTATTACATTGCTCTACCACATATTTTGATCAGTGATTCTTCAAGCACTCGTTTTTGAAGGTCAACATCAAGTACCCAGATATTGCAATCCTCCAGTATTTACCATCTGCGCTCTTGAGCCGCCGCACATATTCGACGTGATGAAAAAATGTTGGGATCATTGTACGAATGAATAAAGATAATATATTTTATTTAACATATGAAATAGGAATTAAATTTCAAAGTCAACGTATAATTTAAATTTAGTATGCACATTCAGTTAAGAGTTGTAAATGTCCATATCCTACGACGCCATAGGATAGGTTGAGCCATAACTCACTCATACTATCCACCTTTATTGTTAATCTGTCAGTCAAGCTATCATCCAAAATATCAATTTTGTTGTACTGACTGGAAAGATTTCCATATAATTGTTATTTCTAAAAAATGTAATTCATTTTCCATGACTAAATTTCTATTATCTCCTTCTAATCCAAACTCCTCGAGGCATTAGTCCATTAAAAACTCGGCTCGTATCTGCCAAACCACGTTCTAAGTCCTCTCCAATCTGCCTTTCGGCTGGGTTATGACCCGTTCCGATTTTAAGTATGAACCATAGTATGGTTTTCAATACCTTTAACCTCCTTTTGTAGGTTCTCCACACTTTTAACATATCTTCAACATCGGCTGATATATTTCATTGTTACTTCTACGGACGTTGGCAACATGTACAAGTATGTTATGTATATTATGTATATTTGTTATTAATATTATTACTGGTATTTTTATCTTTCCGTGAAGCTTGTCTGGCTAGCCACCACCTTCCTGCTTGAGTCAGCCGTCAAACGACTCGTCATGTTCCAGCTGGGGGCTTGAGAGCCGGTTCTATCTTTCTTACGTTCTTCTCATTTCGTGGCCGATAACACATTAGTGATACCATTGTTTTCGCTGATGTCCATGGGCGACGGTGACCACTTACCATCAGGTGGCTCGTCTGTTCGTTTGTCGGCTATGAACATAAAAAAAATACAAATTATTGTCTCGGTTTGAAACTTGGTGTGTTTCGTCTTGTTTTTTTAATTTTCATAAATTCTACAAGCCCCCATCTTTTTTCTCCCTATCATCTATATCAAAATAATTTTCTAATTGAGATAAATATTCATCCATGCTAGTTTTATTAGTGGATCTGAAGTTTTAACGTCAATTTAAATCGCAGGTAAAGTAATGGATAGTTCAAGTGATCAAAATTCACTGGTCTCAGCTGACATCGATCTCGCACATTTGAATTTCCATTCGTTACACTACAAAGATAAAGATCTAGCAATATTTATAGACCAAAATCTTCCTTTGGTACCGCAGTTCACTAAAGTAAGTAGGATACTATTTGTTGCAGTGGGGTATATCAGGAGATTTATGTGTGTTCGTCTTGTTGACAATAATTTCAAAAATATGACCAAATTTTAAAAATACGTACCATACTCGAGTGGCTTTAAATCACAAAGAACATTACCTACAACTTTAATTACGTATTTTCTTTACTTCCCTCAATCCCATTATTGTATTATTGTTACCTACAAATTACCTAGTTAACTTGTACTTAAGATATTGCTTGTCGAATAAAAGCTATTAAGATATTGTTACTCTATTTCCTCCAGAAATATATTACCACGAGATAATTTTCGTGTAATTATAACAACTAATCCTAAGGTTATTGTATAAAATCTTGTTCAAATTGTTCTTTTATCGTGTTCATGCTAGAATAAAGAATATTAATATTTAAGAAAATTTTGAAACTTGTAATAAATGAAAATATTTCTAATTTGTGGAGTCAGAAAAAACCATCTCTAAAACATGCGGATGCATTGATAAGCGTAAGGCTTATGTTTTCTAACGCGAAGAGAGGACGGATTACTAGTTTTTAACACATTTTATCATAATAATAAGTAAACGAAGTTATGATATAATTATCTATCAATTTAATAATAACCATCATTTTATTTCAACAATTAATTTTATCTATTAGTATAAACTGCGAAACATGTAGTGTTTTTTTGACATGATCGCGTTCGGATGGAAAAACTTTATTTTATATTATGAAGTGTTTCGCTAACGACTATTATTGGTGCCTTAATACGTGATAGGTTGCTTGAACTTCAATATTAAATTCATATATTTGCAAATTAATTAGTATTAGAATTCAGAGTGGTCTACGGCAAAGATTTATACTACTATCTTGTGAATTATTGTAAGTACAAAACGTAACATACTCTTAATATTCTAACATTATTTAGATTTATTACATAATCATCTGAAATAGATGACAACTAGTGGCATGGTCACTAGTGGCATGTCATTATTACAACCCTTGATTGTCCTCCCATTGCTGGGCTCGAGTCTCCTCTCAGAATCGGAGGGGTTAAGGTTATTGTCCGTCGCGCTGGTCAAACGTGGATTTGCAGACTTTACACATCTCTGATAACATTATGATGCAGGAGGAGAGACGTGCAGGAGTTCAGCTCGAGTCTCCGTGTAGGAAACCAACGTCTAAACTACTAGGCTACCACGGCTTTTTGGTTATACTAAAAACCTTTACAATTACAGCGAGAAGTTTGTAGTGTAAATGGTTCCATCCAGTTTTTTCTAGCCAACTTAGAGTTTCTTGTTGAACAACGGACGTAGCAACGACGTCAGGACTCTCCTGTTGGAGGGCACTGAGTCCTGTACCTTTCAGCTTAATCACGACGGAACTCGTGCCTCTATTCACGTTGATCTATGAAGGATTCTTTAACTGATACATTGGCTACCACCCTCCTTTTAGAATTAACGTGTTTCGGATCCATTGTCCGAGCTTCAGCCAAAAATGGGATCTTCGCTTCTATTTTGCGCAGTAATACGTTTGTTTTGAAGCTTTTGGAGTCCACAGATAGTAATGACCATTTGACCTCGGGTAGGCCATCTCCTCATTTGTCAATAGTTTCATAAAAAAAGACTCGGTATTAACTAATTTTGTCTTCTTCAAAGGGGCCAAATAACTGTAAAATTGTGTACTCATATTTAAAACGTTGAGGCAAGAACGGTTTATGAAATTTAATTTTCTTTTCTTCTTTGTTGTTGTTCTTTTCTTCAAAAAAATTAAATAATAAAATTATAATATTCTCGTACTTAATAGATAATTTAAATAAGGAAATGTTCATATTTATAATAACTTGCAAGAAACCATTACTATATGTGTTATCATTGTATAATTTCAGAACATGAGGTTTCTTGAATGCCCCGCTGGTATCTTAGGATGAAATTTTTATAAGGTAGGCAGCGAGGTGGGGTCTTAGCGAAGTAGCAAAGTCGCCGGCAAGGTCTGCATATTGCATTAGATTTAAATTGTTTACGTCGTTAAGAAAGAAACTTCTTCCGAACTGGGCGGGAGACGGAAAATTTCTTTGAAAGGTATATTTAATTTATTTCTTATATAAGCCCATAGCAACTTTTATTTATATGGATTTCATATTATTTTCTTTAGTAAACAATTAAAATTATAAATTATTAAAATAAAAATAATTAAAATTAAATTAAAAAAAAAGAACCAAATTAAGCGATATAAAGAATTTTAATATTAAAACACATTTTATTCTATACATACCAGTAGTATCAACTTAATGTAGCTGTATCAATATAACTGTCAAATATTGTAGTAGTACAAAGTACCGTATTGAAGTACTTCTGTTATAATAACATCACCCTATTGTTCTACAGTTTGAACACATACAATCACGATACTGACATAATTAAAATTGAGTTAGTTCATCTCGCGTAATTGTAGCTGATGCACGGCCATGAAGGCATTAGCAGCTTTGCTTTTAATATTATTTTACAACACTCACAATGTCACATCATTTCCTTTATTTGAAGTGGTGGCGGTGAAACTAAAGGATTTAGCGGAATCGTTTATGACTGTTTTGAGAAATATTAAAACAAAAGTGAATTCTTTTCTTAATAATCATTTAAAAAAAAGAAAAGACACTTCAAGATCTTTAGATCAATACGCGATTGAGCAGAAAACAAGAAGAGCCTTCATTGACATAATAGAAGAAAATACTCAAGATACTGAAACAGAAATACCAGAATTAATAAATTTTAAATCAGAACCAACAGTTATGATGACTACGCCCCAATTAGCAAAACATCATGGAAAACGAATCGAGTCCCATGTTGTGATAACTGGAGATGGTTATCTTCTAACAATTCATCGTTTAATGAAGCCTTTAGATCAGCCTCACTCAGGTAAATTATTTAATCCCACTGTATTACTTCATCATGGATTACTTGGCAGTTCCGCGGACTGGATATTATTAGGACCAAAAAAGTCACTCCCATATATTTTAAGTGATCTTGGATACGACGTATGGATGACAAATGCAAGAGGAAATTATTATTCCCGAGGTCATGCTACAAAAAATGTGAACTCATCGGAGTATTGGAAATTTAGTTGGCAAGAAATGGGAAAGTATGATTTGCCAGCTGTTGTGGATTACATAAGAAAATTAAAAAACACTAACGATACGATGGATTTTATTGGACACTCAATGGGAGCCACAGCACTTTTAGTACTGCTTTCGACAACACCTAATTATAATAAATACTTTAGAATTGGAATTTTATTAGCTCCACTAGCTTATGTGTCCAACATAGAAGGCCCATTTCGAATTTTTACTCCGATGGCAATGAATCTACCTGATAAGTTACTAAAACTTTTGGGGGATGGTGAATTTTTTCCGTCTAGGAAAATACCATCATGGATTGTCAAAAAATATTGTATAGGTGCAGTTTTATTCTGCAGCAACCCTCTTTTATTTCTAACTGGAAGTATTCCGCGAGAAGATACATGGAATTCCAGTTTGGTAGCAAATATTATATATCATGTACCAGCTGGAGGTTCAACAAATACAATTCTGCATTATGCACACCTGATAGGAACTGGAAAATTTCAAGAATTCGGAGAAAAAAAGGAATTCCCACTTAAGAAGGTTACTTTGCCAATCGCTTTATTTTCATCGAGTGATGATTGGGTAGCCACGTTACCGGACGTTTTAAAACTTTATTTCAGTATTTCAAATCCGATTGATCACTACATTATTCGGGGCAAAAATTTCAGTCACACTGACTTTGTTTTTGGGTTGGAGGCGGATGTTTTAATTTTTAATAAAGTTATAGAGATTTTAGAACATGGCTTTCCTAATACCTAAGTAAAACAAAATGAAATTTGTATTTGATGTATAACAATCGGCTCGTAGTTCATAAATTATTTAATGGTTATTATTTGCTTTGTATACAATCATTGAAACATACAGTTTTGGTCAAATATAATGTAACTAAGTGTAATGTTCTTTAAGTATTACTTAAAATAAAAATAACCTAATGAAATTTCTAGTTTCATAACTATGATGTAAAATATACCTGAAGGCGCTTTGAAAGTTACGTGGGAAATAAGATCCGTAAGTATGGAGGTAACACCCTCTTTTTATTACTAATTTCGTCGAATGAGAAAACTTTTGGCTGTGCCTATTTCAGCTGGAGTTAAGATAATTTTCCTAACTCCCGTATGAACGTGGGTCAGCATTTATTATTTTTGGAGGCGCAGTATTATTATTCTTATACGATACCTGATATTTTTTTATTTGCAATATACATAAGAAGTTAATTTAATGTCCATTTTCTCGTAATATTCACGACAGCGGCTATATAAAATTCTACCTGATCGCTTTCTGTACATGAACGATATATGAGAAAAACATTATTATGGGCCTTTATTAACGCAATAGAACCCAAAACAATAGTTGTTAGAATTTTTGTCTGTTTGTCTGTGCGTTTGTTCACGCTAATCTCAGAAACGGCTTAACCGATTTCGTTCTGGTTTTTACTAATGTATTGCAGTAAGCGTCAATTAATACTTAAAGTTGGTTTCTTTGTAAGCCGTCCATAAATAAAAAAAGTTATGAATTAATTTGTGTATTTTTAATTCACAGAACGAGAAAAGCCCAGAAAAATGCAGATGCTATCTTTAAGCGTAAGGTAGTTTTTCTGAAGCGAAGCGAGGGCATTTGTTAGTTATAAAATAAAACTTTATATGTCACATGTTGTCCTTATATATACTGTCTATGTGACAGACTACAGCATTAACCCGTCCTAAAGTAAAAAAATACCAAGCCCAGCTGTTTGATAATTATGATATTACAACTCACTGTACTCGCTATAGCGATATATCATTATCAGCAACAATTACAATTAGTTTTAGCCCTGCAAAACTGATAGAGAAAATTTCACAATAACAGCATATCGTATAGAATTCTGATATTATATTATATATCAACATATTTAGGATTCTATATCAGGATATACTTTATATCAGTTCAAAAGGCCTCTTAAGCTCACCTCAATAGTTAACTTCTTCCTCATGCGGTCTTAGCTAGCACACACTATAAGCCTCCGTAAACGTGTGCCAAAACATTAAGTAAAAAGTATGATTTTATTTCAAAAATATTTAGCCGAGCAAACTAGCCACGATGCTAGCCAAGATGAAAGCATGAAACTTGCTTATTGTATAAAACGAAATATGCTATTTGTATCTGTTTAATTTTTTCTTCGCCTTGTTGTTATGAAATTACGTTTTTGTTATACTTCTGAATCTAATGGTTTGAGAAGTTAGGGATTGAAGGGTTTGAGAAGTTTGGAGAAGTTAGGGAATTATTTTTTATTCGATATCATAAATGTAACATATCAGTTCTAAACAATTTTGAAATAAAATAAAATGTAAAGGAATCTATGTATGGCTGAGGCCAGGCCAACTTCCTCAGCACTTGGTGACCCAACGCCACCATCTTCTTTTTGTTGAAAGTCCGCAAGTCTTAATACCACCCAGATTAATCCCTACGGTAAATATGCAAGGCGGTTACATTCCTTATCTGTCCAGCTAGCTGGATACGAATCAGATACGGTGGTATTTTCAAGAATCAACCGTGAAATGTTGTGACATATTTCCCTTGTAACGAACGAATGGCAGCGGTAATCAATTTCTACTCATTTGTCGTCTGTTTGTCTGTCGACTATACATATAAAAATGTATTTGCGCATACTTTTGTGTTTATGCGTGTGGTTGTGCTGCGGTATGGTGGCGATTGTGTTGTAACCTTTCTATTGAAATGATTGTTATGTTTACTGTCTTAAAATTCGAATTTATGATCTTACTTTTCCCTATATTTCTACTTTAAAATCTCTATATATAAATATATATAAAATTTATGTTTTAGCTATACTTACATAAACCTTAAACTTTCACATCGTTTTAAGTTTTTATGTTTCTCTCCACCACCGTTGTATCGCTGCATAAACGGGTCGAAATATCGGGAAAAAACAACAAATCGTGAGAAGGCGTTACAGTTGGAATTTAACCTATTACCTACTATTTTTCTTATACATATGTCGTAAGCACACTTTAATATGTCATTCCTTGATCACGGCTGCCGTGAGTCTGAGGTTAAAGCGATGGAATGTTATTTCAGTGACACAACTTTTTTGACATATCCACATGTTCTGGGCTTAATAGTTTTAGAAGTATCAATATGATCCAACGAAGGCACTAGTCCAATGTTGTAATCACTAACAGCAGAATTTAATATTAAGTTACTTAATGCTCTTACTACACAGTAGTGTACTTCTAAACAGTATTACATACGGTGCTCTGCTCTCTCGAATTTGAATTGTTGCACGTGCCACAACAATGGACCCACGAGAAACTTATAAGTAGGATAGGATCAGATCATGGTAGAATGAACACTAACTTATGTACCTAAGCCTATCAAAGATGTGCTCAAAGTACTGAAATTATTTCGAAACCTCATAATCAAATAGTTCTTTACATTTTCTAAAGAAATTAACTTTATTGTACCGTCGAAACATGACTATTTTCATTGAGAGGACATCATTGTAACCTATTAAGGTGATGACGTTTGACGTTATGACATCGCGAAAAATCATTCAATTAGTTAATTTTTTTATTTAAACTTTATTATACCTGATACAACATAATAGTATTATGTGTATACATATGATAGGCGGTGTTAATGCTAAAAGCATTCTATACCGGTCAACCTTTGGGTTAAGGAAACATCGGCGAAGGCGACATTAATTGATAAATGAAAAATATAAAAAGAAGACAATATAATAAATATGTTATTGATAGTTACAGTAATATAGTTAAATAACGTATGAAATTACACTACGTAGTTGAGGTTAAATGATTGTGACGTTAAATAATTATAGATATAATTACACGATAATGTGCGTCAGCTAAAAAACTAATTGCTGGGATTGGTGACGCCTCACATCACCAACTCACCACTTTGTTTGAGATAGTGAGGATACTGTTTTTAAAAGATTATTTGATACCAACTTTTCTTATTTTTTTTTTTCTTTCTTTTCCGGGAGAGCATTCTATGTCCGAATAGCATCAATGGTGAAAAAATTTAACATGAAACCGGTGAAATTGAGTTGATAATACGAGAGAATTACAAGGGTTTCGTCAAGTTACTCAAATCTATGCCACAAGTATTGGGTATAGCCGTTAGAACAGAACCGAGTACGCGGTAAGCAATCTAACCTGCCTATGATCATGAATCTGAATTCATTTGAGCCAGCGACGTTGTGATCATTGTTGATCAAATTTCCGTAGGCAGTAGATAAAATGAAGTGCGTTATTAAGGAAGCGTTCCAGCTTATTATGAAGCTGCATATTCATATTTCATTTTTTTTTTTATTTTTTAAATTAAAATCCGACAAACGAGCAGACGAGCCACCTGATGGTAAGTGGTTACCGTCGCCCATGGACATCAGCAAGACCAAAAGTATCACTGATGCGTTGTCGGCCAGGAAATGAGAAGAAGATTAAAAAGAAGGTAGGTACCTACTGGCTCTCAAGCTCTCAGCCGGAACACGACGAGTCGTTTGGCGGTTGATTCAAGCAGGAGGGTGGTAGCTAGCCAGGCAGGCTTCACGGAAAGATAATAATATTAATGACTTAATAATAATACTTATAGTATAATCCATACGCGAAGCCCTACCACCAAGCAGGCTGGCTTCTGTCGCCTCTTACAACATCCTGTTCTGCCAGCATAGGATTTGGGGGAGTATTCTAAGCCGCCACAATACGGCTAAATTACATCATTATATAACGGCATAATTAATTGAGGGAAAACTAAGACTTTTATCAAAGTGATCTTGATCTGGATAAGAAGGAAATTACAAGGATTTTTGACATCAGATGAGAAAGAGACAATAATATTTTCAAACATATCAGGAAAGATAGATCGAGTATTAAGTTTACTGAAGGGTTAAAGGGAGTAAGAAGATTTTTACCTACATACAAAACGGAGAACTGTTTATGTACCGCAACTTCACCAATTCTTGAGAGGTGGAGTGAAATAGAAACAAGCCGAAAATTATTGAAATTTAGGAAGAGGAATAATACAGGTATGATATTCAGACGTTAGGAAAACTATCCGTACGTAGCAAGGCAAGGCATTGATAATATGAGTAATAAATGGTCCAATGTAGTAGTAATTATAATTTTACTCATATAGTCGAAGCAGGTTGCTTTATTGTGAACCAACGAAATAATTTTCCACATGTCGTTCTCAGTAACTGAAGAAAAGAAAATCATGTGTATGTCAGGAAACACTACGGAATTTATTTCTGAGATTATGGGAAATATGTCGA
The DNA here is from genome assembly GCA_003671415.1 of Megathymus violae. NCBI lineage: Eukaryota > Metazoa > Arthropoda > Insecta > Lepidoptera > Hesperiidae > Megathymus > Megathymus violae. The sequence continues at coordinate 1,449,070 of PDGT01000004.1, read as the reverse complement.
ACGACAGAAGCGAAGAATTGTCAGAGAAGTGGGTATTAAGGACATCAAGAGAAGAAGGAATGTCTTCAAGCTCGGAATGGTTTTAACCTCTTGACAAAAACTAACCTAGGTTATTTAGAAATTTCCAAATTTCAACTGACGACGTATTGGCTAATTGATCACGAAAGTACTTGCGTTTGGCTGATATTTTCATACGATTACACGCTTAAGCCTTCTTAATGCCTTATCAAAGACGTGGTCTTATAATAGCTGTTTGAACATCACGTGTAATTCAAGGCCTGGCGATCGGCTCATTTTAATGTAGCATGTAAGTCGTATAACTGAAATACAAACTGGTATAACACAGAAAGCCTCTTTGTTTCATCCAATGATAGCCAAACAGCCTCTTGAAACCAATCGACATTTATCATCATCAAATAATGCGCCGGAGTTAATTGCAGCAAAGTTACACATCTGTATAATCTGGATATATCATACCATAAATTATCTGGATATATACATATATATATGGCATTTGAAAAGTATTTCAAAAATTTCTGGAGTGTCAAGATAATGATATGTAGATGAAGTAGGAAGTACGGAAACATACATAGAATAAAAATATATGGGAATTTGCTATATCGTGGAGAATTCATCAATGGGTTAGTATTATAATCAGCCATGATTATAGGCTGTGTATTTGGAACGGCAACCTTAGCTCGGTTCATCTGAACTGCATGAAAAGATACTCGCTTGCGCCAAAATACTGAGAGAGAAAGGACAAAAAACGGAAAATGACAGATCACTACGGAGATATATTACCACGCCACCAACATCCTTGCCTGGTCGGTCATTTTATATAAGTTTGAAGGTTACAGGGTCAGCCAAGGTTTCAGCCAACTCTAGGATATAAGTGTAGTGAGTGTCAAAAGTAGAGTAGAAGGGGACAACTTCAAGGAGATCGGCATATTAGGGGAACATTTATCACTCGTATTCCGGTGGGAAATATTCAGGGAAAGTGGAGAAGGATTAAATAAGGCGTATAATAGATTCCGAAGAGGCAAAGGGCAAAAGGGAGTGAAGGCACAAAGGCCTCCACTGCAGAATTATTACATAACGCAGAATAATGCAGATAAGAATGAGTCGTCATCAGATAAAAATCTTTAATGAATTGTAATTGGAAGAGATACATAAACAAAACAATAATAAACAAATATTTTGCTATCTTGTGCATAAGAAACTGCAATTTTCAATTCTCAGTATAAATCCTAGCATTCCTTATTTGCAATTTAAAAGATTTCGTTCTGACTCTTTAAATTCGTATCACTCCTTACATCGATTTCAAGATCCTGTCCAATTTGAGTTAGTTCTGGTTTGAAAGTTCCTTATAATACAATAATAATATAACTTGTTAGACGTATCGAGTAAAGTCTTGACGTCGTCGCGCCACTGGGCGTAGAAACTTATCTATCTTCTTCGTCGTTGAAGAAGTTCGTTTTAGATACTTTAAGCACAAACCGTTACGGATTTTTATCAAATGACAGTTTATATCCTTCTCATGAAATACATAAATTTATTTGATTTTTTAAAATAAAAAGGTAACGATGTCATTTCAAAGATGGAGGTTCTACTACTGTAACAAAACTTAATTCGTTCATTTTTTAATTAACTCCTCCAACCTACAGTCACATGTCTTATACACTCTTTCGTCGCATTAGATAACCAGTGCCACGTAACCGGGGGATTCACGCGAGGCAAGAGATGAAATTGACCTGTGCTTGAGCATTACCGTTCTCAGGATGGCTGTCGCTTCTAGGTGGTACAAAATCCGAGTTTGTCACTTTCGTGTACACCTCCATTATCTCCTTTTTATCAAACACTATTGAAAATAATTGAGATTTTTGTTTTCAAAATATCATAATTATTAATATTTTAAATTGTGTGTTAGTATAAGTTTTAAATGTCACTTACATTTATTGATCATTACTATTTCGTAGTATATATTGTTTCAAATTTGAGCTGTATTCTTTTCCTATTGCTGTTCTTACACTATATATTTATTTGTCCATCAAACTTCATAATTCTCCGTTGCACTGTAACTGTATAAAATAATTCCTCCTATCTTAATTTTTTTTTCTATAACTTGTGAAGTAACTACTACAGTTGACAAATAATTTGTTTTATATTTATTTGCTAGCTCCTTAGCTTTCCCTTTCATTTTAAACTCCATAACCATAAACACAATAAACATTCTTGGGCGTTATCGGACTACCGTTTATAAGGAATATCGACGCTGGCCGCTGCCTCCTCAATGCGCGCTGTAGTGCCGAGGGTAAAACGTGACCTCTAAACTTCTCCGTATAACTCCTGGTTACGACTCTGTTCTCTTCAAGCCACCTATCGCCTTCTATTCATATTTACCAGGAGAGTATTACGCTGCGGAGTGTTAACAGACAGGCCGTAAACCCACGACCTTATACATAAATGTTTTAGCCATGATAATCTTGCCGTAGTGCTTAAATATATCATAATTTCTAACAGAATGCACCTGCGTTTCGTTCCGTACAGTACCGTCAGGTTATTAGTAATTCAAACTTAGCGGTGCAATACGTTATTGAAGTAAAACTAAATTAACAATCTTATTAACTGTTAACACTATCAAAAATAGTGATTATCGATTCACGCGAAATATTCATATAGTGCATGCGTTTATGGAATCTGTAACATATTTATTTATATAACATCCTAATCTATATCTATACCAATAATAAAATTCTAACTGATCACTTTTTGTACATGAACGATATGTGAGAAGAAACATTATTACGAGCCTATATTAACGCAATTGAACCCAAAACAATAGTTGTTAGAATTTTTGTCTGTTTGTTTGTGCGTTTGTTCCTGCTAATCTCAGAAACGGCTTAACCGACTTCGTTCTAGTTTTCACTAATGTATTGCAGTAAGCGTCACTTAATACTTAAAGTTTGTTTCTTTGTAAGCCGTCCATAAATAAAAAAAGTTATAAAATAATTTAAAATCATATAAGGCGTAGTTTTACTGCAGCGAAGAGTGCGCAGTTTGTTGCTAGTTCATAAGGAAGATTTCATAATTTAATTCGGAAAGTTCTCCTTACAGAATTCCGAACTCAAAACGATTTCTGAATATACTATACGCTACGAATAAATAATAATATTCGGAGACTATACGCCAAAAATATAGTTATTTTGAATCATTCTTTATGTTAATAAAGAATTTCAGTGAATAAAAGAAAGCCGTTAAAAAACGGACTCATATAAAAATTAAAAACTTAAGGTAACTTACCTATATTTTAATTACGCAACATTAAAAAAATCCGAACAATGAAGCATGGAAGCAATCATTTGAATAATACTTAATTAAAGAACTTTTTACAAATTGTTTATTTATGTTCCAAACAATGAAGAACATTGTTGGACGAGACAAAGTAGGCAATGTGAAAGCAAAATCAAATAATAAAAGACCGGGAATAATTTGCAAAACAGATTTGCATTTATCTCAATCTGAAAACATTAGCCGAGCTGTGTTGGTTTTCGCTTAAAATTTTATTTCATTCGAAATTTCATTTCATTGATAGTTAATTCAGTGTAAATTAACAAATATTTTTTCTTAATTTAAATATACCCTGCGTTAATTATAATTTCATATGCATATTTGAGACAGTCAATGCAATCAAGAGTGAATAGGCTTTTTCTAAATTAATGCACTTAACATCTAAGGCTACATTGCCACTTGCCATAAGCACTGACTTAGATATATGTATAAAAAAATGTGGTTGTGAGACAGAACGTAGCATTTTACTTCTGTGATGGCAGTACCTAACAGGAGCCTAGCTACGGAACAAGGGTTATGGCAGGCCTGACTTATATTTTAGCCATGCTGAAATGCCTAGCAACCAAAACCTGATTAAACATTAATCAAACTGAACTGAGACCATTTATATTGAGTTCATACTCGAGGCCACAAAGCTACGGATATCAGTTCTAAGAAGAAAGCCTTTAACCTTGCTGCCAAGTCCTACAAAAAGGTATTGCAGAAATTCAATCTTAACAAATACTTCACTGCGGCACCACTGTAACCGATATCTTCATAACGAACAAGGTTCTCAAAACCTTGCGATGTCTAGATGAAAAAAAAAACCATTAAGTCTACCGGATGGTATTTCAGAGATTTTCTAAACTCGTGAAAACCCGAGCTGTATGTCGTGCTTACACGTTTGTTTCGCCTCTCTCTCAAGATTTAAATATTGTCCATATCCTGGAAGTTTGCCAACGTGCAAGCCATACCCAAAAAAGGCAATCCCGCCGACGAAATTATAAGCAACTGACATTACGGACTTCGCCGAAACCGGTTGACTGGGTTTCCAGCTTTCCTCTAGCTTTTTCGGCTGGGTAAAGGATCGCAATCGATGCCTACAAGTCCCGGAGTTCCTCAGGGGTCTGCTCTCTCCACTACTCTATTCCTGCTGCACATCGACAATCTGCTCAAGTCCTGTATTTATGAGTATACAGATACACAGTAGTGAAGAGTTACCTGATGAATGATTGGGGCAGTAGGATTGAAATATAGTTTGAAAGTTGAAATATAGAGGAGCCATGATGTAACTTATGTATCTTACACTTTGGGCAATATCCGAATGAGGCGATGCCAATGTGTGGAGTACTGATGTTTAGGCTGGTGCTGTCAAATCTCATTTATTAGTCTTTGACTCGCAGAGGCTTGCTCTCGACTCGCTTGCAGAGGCGTGTAAAGAGACTCATAGGTCACTCAGATCTAGTTGCCAGCCTCTCAGTCTTGTATGGGTTACATTTAGGTGAGTGTGTGAAAAAATTGTTTAAAATAATTCCCCTATCGCCGTTTCGTCATCAAATAAGCCGACACACGGCGCGATTCCATCCTTAAGTAGTAAACGTCCCTCTGTACGAGTGACGCGGTATGGGTCATCATTTGTTATGCGCACTGAAAGGGATAAGTCATGGTGGGATGCGTTAGGTAATATGTAGTTCGCTTTTAGCTGTAATGTGAACAGAATCGCAAAGGCAAATCCATTCGAATAACTAATCAGTAAATTCGCGCGTCCTCTTAATTCTATGGCTGATGAATATGACCTTGAATTCGAATTCAATAAAGGTTTGAAAAATGCAGGTATGCATATATATTCTTTATGAGAAAAGCAATTAATAATAATAATACATTTTCTATAGGGGATTTTGTAGTGCTTCAAAACGAAGAACGTACCCAAATTTAATTAAATATCGAATATAAAGGATAATTTAGAATTGCAGAAGTATAACTGTTATATATACTGTTATATACTATACTTATACTGTTGTATACTGTTATATAACTGTTATATATTGGTAGCATTAAATCCTGAACATACAAATATGCACAGAATAGTTTAAGGGAAATACCAGAGAACTAAGTACATGCTGATATAGAGAGAGTTGAGTGATAGTATGGAGTGATAGCATAGTTTGGATGGTCGGACCGTACCAGCCGTCAGTAGTAGCCGTAGTATGGTAGAAATCGGTATCTGCTTGTAGAACCTGCGGATGCGCGAGTAGTTATGGCAGAGGAAGAGTCTAGTAGAGACGATAGAGTCGAGTAGGACTCTGCGTTCATGTGTAAGTCAGAAATAGAAGTTTGATGGTAAATGTAAGTCTGTAGACCATAAATAAGACCTGCTTAAATTAGAGATGATGGTTTTAGTGATGATAATGGCTTGTAAATAGTAAGCTGAAAAGGTACTTGGTTAGTGTAGCATTTTAAGATAATCTTATTCTTTATTTAATCAAATATTATGTTTTATCACTTAGAAATTGGAATATAAAAATGTAATAAATTTGCTATTGTATTAATTTGTTTGTATTAGGTATTGATCAAACAATGTGTTTTCTTAGCCGCAGAATAAATAACCGAGGACTTGTGTTAGCGCAGGATGATCGTGTCGGAGATAGTCGTGAAAATTTTTGCTAAACGAAACGCGGCACGTGATCTCACCGCCGCGCCGTCGCTGCTTTGGCAGGCCTGACATGTGTTTCAACCGTGCTGGAGACTACTCTGCTGGGAACTGTTACACATTTTGTATGTAACAATTATTAAACTATGAATTATTTTAGAATCGTTATATCGCTCGAATTATCTAATTGCACGCGCGTTTTTATTTATATAATTCTGTATTTCACAAAGATTAATTTATCATTTACTTTATGATAAATAAAGTTTGTAAGAAATTAAAAAATGGTATGCAAACAGTGGTTTGTATCAATAGGCAAAATTGTTGGGAATAAATCAGAAATATAAAATATTGTTTTAATTTAATAGTAACTTATCTGGCGGAGGAAGAAGTAGATAGATGATTAAAATCATTGAAACATTGAGAAAAACAAATTCCCAACAAAATTGTGTAGGCAGCTAATTGTGATTTGACAAAATATATGCATACTATAAATTAGCTGTCTCCAACAGAATTTACAAAAATATTTCTGCAGAAACATTTTTAAAAACCTGTTACATGTTGATCAAAACTTTGTTAATCTTGTATCAATCACGTTGAAACCGTTGAGTAACAGAATGTTGCTGCAACCTATGGCTTCGAATCTTGTAATAAGTATAGGTACTTCAATTGTAACTTCATATTCATTTACATAACCTCTGTTTATGTTTTGTTACATGAACGATAATCTTTTGTAATCACATTTTTGAAGTGAAACTTCATTGGAATCGTTATGATTTCAAACCGGATGCAACGGAAAAAACGACAGGTAAGAGACACAAATACAAAAATGTGTAGCCAGAGCGAGAGAGCAAATGTCGGTGTGTATCATAGAGTTACGTAATAGAGGAACACTCATCTCAAAATCGCGTCACTAAAACATAAATATGCATGTGTGTGAAAAATACACTGATGTGCGTGACTTTTAGTGATGTCAAATCACGTCCATGAATTATCGACATGAATGTCGAGTATTCCATCACAAGTTGCTATATTCAATTCGTTCTCTTAATTAATTATTACATGTTAAATTAATAACACCATCCTAATCCTAGTAACTTCTCTTTACTTCGCTTCTTCTAAACTTAACCTTATTTGACAGGATAAAACAAAACATGATTAAACGTTACTAAAGAAAACAATAATAATAATGCTTACTGGTTTTTATTAATTCCTTGATGTAAATCGATATAACTTATTGCCTTCAGAAAGGAAATAACCAACAAATTTTGGAGGTATAGAGTTTTCATTATTAAACGGTACTAAAGAAAACAATAATAATAATGCTTACTGGTTTTCATTAATTCCTTGATGTAAATCGATATAACTTATTGCCTTCAGAAAGGAAATAACCAACTAATTTTGGAGGTATAGAGTTTTCATTAACATGTCAGTGATTTTGTAGAACAAAATAGTAAATAAATAAATAATAAATAATAAAAATTTAATTTTATTTAAACTTATATTTAATAATTCTTAAATTAACAAAATGATTTATCATTTAAATTTATAGAAAAAAAAACAATTTTAAGACGGATGAATATTTTTGAATTGTAAAATAAATTGTATCTCATTCTTTTGTCGATTTACTGAAGTTTCACTTCTATTGTGTGTGAATTGCACACACACCTTTTTTAATATTAATAGCCGACAAACGAGCAGACGAGCCACCTGATGGTCAGTGGTCACCGTCGCCCATGGACATCAGCAAGACCAAAGGTATCACTGATGCGTTGTCGGCCAGGAAATGAGAAGAAGGTTAGAAAGAATAAATAAACGTTTAATACGTTTACACACTCACACCCACGCACTAGGATTCCCTGTGTTGCGGGTGGCATTGACATACACAATTATCACATCACAAACACCCATGACCCGAGAACAAACATTTATCTGTCACATAAATATCTGCCGCGGCCGGGAATCGAACCCGGGACCCCACGCTCGGCAGGCAGGTTCACTACGAACTGGGCTACGGGGTCGTCTTTTGACATTACGTTTTGATCGAAAATGTTATGAAATAAAATATATTCACGTCTAAAAATATGTTTAATTGCATTAGGGAATACTACCAAAGTACTAAAGAACACGCCTTTCATATATTTATGGGAATACGTTTTATAATATCAATCTCATAATAATATTGTTCTTCTTTTTTATGTTGTTATGTTACTCGTCTGTGGGTAGACGGATTTTGTGTGGATAATACATATGAATTATACATTTTTGGCTTAAGTCTTTGACAGTTGCACGATATAGGAAACATTTTAAAGTCAACATACATTTTCTCAAATACTTACCTTAATTATCAACTTGAGGTAGATTCATTCTGATCTATTCACAATTACTATCAAAATATGAATATATACTGGAACTCAAAACTTCAATAGTTAACAGGCAAGCAAAACTAGAGTCAAAAAAATACAGAGTAACATTTTTATTGTACAGACTGCTGTTATGTCGTTAGAATAGAAATAAAATGGAGTGTGGCATAGATATATCACTTATTTTCTGGCCATGAAATTTACATAAGTTCATGTAATGATATATAACAGCATTTTAAAAACAGACTATGATCTCACATACATACCATTTATACTGAAGAATGGATATTTATTGTTCATTTTAAATGGTAAGTTTTTTAATAACCTCATGAAGTCTTTAAATTTAAATCAGACAAAATTATAAATTATTATTTTTTTATATCCAGACGTTATTAAAAAGTTCTACATATTCAAACAAACAATTGAAAATTAATCTATGCAAGACCAACAGTTAATACGATTTAATATAATATTAAACTTTAAGAGACAAGTTGTTTTAAACACTCGTGTTACGGTACCTTCTATATGACATGATAGGTTGTGGATATTTTTCTAACAATGACATTGCGTATTCAATTGTTCTATAGTGTTTTGTTAATTATAAATCATGAACGTGAGACACTGAAACTATAACAGACGTAGCAGATGCACCTACCTTCAAGTTATAGCATAGTATTGTAACGACAATGATAGTCCACGAAGCACTTGTAATCATCCTAATTATCGTGTTTTTAAATTCGACATGTATTAGCACCCAGTTAAATGAATCCAAAGTTTTATGTTTTAAAAGCGGCATAAGAAAAATGAGCGGGGAACTCACTCAATCATTTGAGAAGTTAAAAATGAATGTTATACACTTTTTCCGATTTTCTTCTACAAAAATTGAAAAAAGAAGAAGGAGAATAAAAGCGGCTTTTTACAAATTCATAGATGAAGTATTTGGAGATAGACCTGTGTTGACTTGCCCAGAAAAAAGGTTAATTTTTCACGCATGATATTAAGTTGTTATGTATGTGTGTGTTATAAAGTGAGTGCCAGACGTCAACATAATAAATTTAAAATTTTGCAATTGTTTCACAGCGCTTGAAGCTCAGCAAACAGTTAAGTGCAGGCCATGTCTACTGTTTCCAATAAACAATGCGACACAAGTTTTAAGGAAGAGAGAATAATTATTTCTATAACTGTTGTACTGTTTTATTGCTATAAATATTTTTTATTGTTAGGATCTTTTCTTTTCTGTCTTTTCTTAAAGATATACCAAATCAGTTTCATTAGGAGATGAGATTATTATCAAAATCTACGTGAGAATATGTAACAATTTTATTATTTCAGTTCTATCTCAGACACCAAAATTCCATTTCCAAACTCACAAGACTTTTAAACATCGTAAAAATGTTTGAGAATAAGTTAAAAGAAAAGTCCCCATTTTGATCATTACTGAGGAGTATTTTAATGAGATTCTTATCCATAAATTATGATTTGGTTAAAGTTACTGGTTCTTATGCCTATAAACGTTATCATTTCCTTTTCAGGATGATTTACAGATATACATACATACACCTACACGCGCGACTGACAGGCGCACTGCAATGTACTCATGGACTGAAATGTAACAGTTGCCGTGGATCTCGTCCACTGCATGTTCTGATGCGCCCCTATTCCGCCATGTTAGTACCTCTGCCAATTGCAACATCGAACTAAGTATATGTGTAAAGTGTAAGTCTATTTTAAGTAGCTACTTTTGTAGAGGTACTGTGACTGAGTGAATGTTTTTTTTTCTTCTACTTTATTATTTGCATTGACTAGCATTTTTCCATAAATCAAGGATTTTCATAATATTCACATAGCATCAGTTGATTTTTTGCATTATCTTCTATGTGCTTTTTTTGAAAACTTCTTATGGTCTAAATTAATTTATGTGGTATCAGCACTTCAGCTAGTTATTTTGAACACTGTAAAGAGAAAATCTTCAAATATGCCAGTACTTTTTTATGACATATAAAATGAATTTAAATATTGATTTTGATTTTACCTGTAGTCGTCACCGTCATAAAAGTCCTTCATAAAATATGTGATAAGTTTTTGGAATTGATCGAATAATTTTTAATTTCTTCTTTTCTACAACATGTTATTACAAAATAGTTTGCGCAACCATTCAGATATTTAGACACAAGACCCTTCTTCTGCGAGTGTAAGTTTTCAGTGTCCGTACAGGTAGGCACGAGATGCTGATTTCCCGCGTGGCCGATTTAAACGAGAACCGGTAACATTGACATGCCTTAGTGTAATTTAGAAGTGAATAAGTAAAGCAAGATGGCTACGACCACCAAATGTCGAGTGGGAAAGCGTCTCTCGTTGTGTAGGTTGACGGTTTTTGGTATAACCGAAGTTTACATGAATATAGAATCTGACATAGTATTTGACATAATGATAACCGTTCATACATTAATACCATGGAGTCGGTTCCTAGCACGCGACACACATACACGATTAAATACCAAATAACCACGATCCGAGAATAAACATCATATTGGTTACATAATCAGCTCCGCACACACAAATTCAAAAACCGTGGTCCCTTAGTCAGGGCTCCGGTACCGATATATGTATATGATGATAACGATAATAATATATGAGGCATGTATATACGTATGACTCAAAGTCAATAAGTACATCATTAAGTCCCTTTCGAATACCGAATATAATTATGACCTTATAACTTTTTAGTGCTACCCTCTTTACATTCCTTACTTGTAACAAATCAAAACCATTCATCCTTCTATAAGGTAATGCAGGAAATTTTGTTTGTAGTTTTTATTAATAACTACGGATTCACTTATTTAATTCATTAATTAACTCAAACAGGATGTTGTCTTGTACGCTTTGTAATTCCTACGCTATCGGACTTCCGCCTTTGATTTCTCTCCCGGACGGATCGATGATAGCAATTTAATACCCTCTGTTTCTATAAAATTCTACAACATAATATACTAACCGATAACGGACGTAACAATAAATTCTATTTCAAAATTATTTAGATATTTTGCAAACACACCTACGCACGTATTTTTTGCTTATACTAGCGTACTAATAGAATTTAATTATGATATTTACAATACAAAAGAGTTTTACCCCACTCTATTTACCCTTTTTTCTAAAAATCAATAGTGGATTGTTTTTAACGATTTTCAGTTGTAATGCTTGTGCAATACCGCACAAGTGCTTATGGTACGGTAAAGCCTTCAACCGCTTTTCGACTCTGAACATCCACGCCAGGATCTATGCCGGTTACAAGCCCTTACAGCGAGGAGAAAGGTAATGAACGCAACATCTGCAATAAGGCTTTCTACCAGATCTACAACCTAACATTCCATATGCACACCCATAATGAGGGGAAACCACTCACTTACAGGAAGGACTTTGAATTGCCAATTAACAAGCGGGTTTAGCTTTTCCTCCTCGAACGAAAAAGAAAGAAAGAAAAATGTGCAGATATTCACGAGAGGCAGAGATAACTTTTCGTCACTTTATACTTCATCTCCTTTGTAGGGTAGTAACTAAAAATATTAAGAAAGTATCAAAGTATTTTAATGATAAAACATGCAGTAGTGTATTAGCAAAATCCCGAAATTATTAAATTATATTAATTGGAAAACTTTGCAAGTTTTTCGTTCTGATGTTTTAAGATAAAAATCTCTCTGCATATCATTTACCCTTCTGTAGTGATTTGGTGGGTGTTTACTGAGCTGTACAGTAAAAGTACAGTATAATAAATAAGTACATATAATTTTAAGTACAGTATAAGTTTTCAATATAAATTAAGTAATGTCTGTTCATTACTGGCCTGTGCCTTACGAGCATATAGTTATTAATTTTTTACAAGTCGTCTAGTGTATCGTGGTCTCTATTTTCATGTGGCACTGTATAGGAAAATTTCAATTGTCCTGTGTATAAGTGAAAAAAGTAATAGATTATCAATACTGTTTTCATGTTCAAAAACATTATGTTACCAATATTTATTTGTCAATTAATGTTCTGTGATCAGTATAGTCGGTGAAGACAGCCTCACTTACAGAAGTGACAATCTATTATGCACATCAACAAACATATGTATATGAGATAGGTACGTCAGACACCGGACACAAGAGCTGATTTCCCGAGTGACCAATCCACAGCAGACGCCTCTGCCAACACGAACATAAAACATAACGGTTGTTCCAAGTATGAATAACAATAAAAATTTAAGCGTGAAAGGTGAATAATAATATGATCGATTTCTTTTAATTATCTTTTTTTAAACATGTAAGTTGTTTCAAGGATGAATTACTTACGATATATGAGCGAACTGCGTAAATTGCATTTTGTGATTGCGTTACTTAGTAGTTTCGTGTTGTTAGTTTTTCGTGCCAACATTATAAAAAGTAACGTTGTTTCAGAGGCAGGTAATGGCAGACGGTATTCTGTGTACGTTTTTCGTGGGCTAGCGGGTGCTCGTCACCAATGTATGGATGGGTGTATACGTATACCTTCGCGTATGGGTGCGTGAGTGCAAGGCCAAGCGAAGGTTAATTATTATCACCATACCTAGGCCCGAACGTTTGAGGTAAAGTTACACGGACTCCGTAGAGACAACTCAATGGTCATAGTTGTTGTCAGATAGCAGTTTATCGGACGCGTTACAGAAGACTAAAAACTACCGACATTCGAGGTATCTATTAATTATTGCTTCAGTCTATATTATAACGAAGTCTTTAATTTCCAGGAGATACAGAGGATTTTTGATTTGAATTCACAAAAATGAATACATTCTTCACTAAACTTTATCTTAATAAGTCAATATATAGGATATTTTGTGTTGAAGGTGCTTTAAGTAAATACTTTGTTTGTTGGTAAGATTTTGCTTTCAGTGGTAGCAAACTTTATTTTATTTCATTGGACAAAAAATGTTATTGAAATATTTTCGAAATAATGTTAGAGTTTTTAAGTTACAATTTTCTACCTGAGTCTCGTAATAACATTTATATTACCAGTGAAATCGTTTTTACGTTGCTTTTCCTTC
>PDGT01000004.1:1408888-1432306 GCA_003671415.1 Megathymus violae | reverse complement strand
ATAAATCTATATCAATAACAATAAATATTTTACGGCGCGTGTAGTGTGTATAATTTTACAATATGATTAGCGAGAAACTACTTTTAGAAACTAAAAGAGTTTCTCCCGTAACTAGAATTCTGATATGCCAACTCGGCCCGCTTGCTTCGTGCTATTGACCTGTTGACATCTAGCTCGTCTATTGATTTGGTTGTGGGGTTGTGCTACCATGTCCTTGATGTTGTCGTCTTACAGTTATCTGACTGGTCATCAAACAGTTTACATTGTATTGCACTGTTAGTATCTATCTAGTAAGGCTATGATGACATCAATTTCAATCAAACAAATGAAAAAATGTAACATAGAAAATATTTGATCAGAATAAATAAAATTTCATATAAACAATTTAATATCACGCATAACCCCTGCTTAGAGAAAAAAGTTAGATTAAATTGTATACGTAATACTGGCGTAACGAATGCACCACAGCTGCATCTCCCACTTTTATGGCGAAATAAAACATTAAATATTGCCCCGCAGTGGGGCGGTTTGATGATTGAGCAACTAAGGCCCGAACACAGTACCGAGTTTATTTGATTATTTTATGTTGCAATCGACAGTTTTTTGCTGCGCTCCAGTTTGCAATCACCTGTTTAGTTCATCTGATGCCTTCGGTTTAAGTTACGCGTTCATCTGGCGTTTGCTTAATAGATAACGTATTGGAATTGGTTTTTGAAGTGAAACTTCTTTAGAATCGTTGTGATTTCAAACCGGATGCAACGGAAAAAACGACAGGTAAGAGACACAAATACAACTTAGTAAGCCAGAGCGAGAGAGCAAATGTCGGTGTGTATGTATATTGCACACTGTTTATTACTTGCTTGTATTTGAGCATTTAAAGTGTGTTAGTATATGTATGTGAAAAGTACGTGAGCTAATACTAGTGTACACTGTATGCGGCTACGTATTACAGCTTTTTAGTCAGCGTGGTGTGTTATTATTTAACAGTGTTTGTGAGTATTTTTATATCTTGCTGTGCTAAATAATAAATTTTATAAGACGCCGAAAACTAATGCCGAAATTTGTCGTCAATATCGACGCAAAAAAAAATAAAATAAATTGTCATATATATTCATCTCATTCTTCTCTCGATTTACTGAAGTTTCACGTCTATCGTGCATGAATTCACACACACCTTTTTTTATATCACAAATGGGAAAGCAAGCGCGGTCTATTGTAGATCACAGGTCTTTTGTTAATGAGGAAGCCCTACAGAACATGTACTATTAGACAATTCGTTCGACTTTTAATATCGTAGCGAAGAATTATAATTATTATATATTTCCACTAATAGACTTGGAAACTAATTAAAAGTTTTCGGTCTGGCCTCTGAAGGATCAACCATTGTACTATGGATTATTATTTCCTACATTAGGATTAAAACGTTGACTGTAAACGTCCAATGCCATTTTACAAAATCTTAAAATCCATTAAAGCAGAATAAACTTTTTTACACGGAAAATAACATTTGTTTTCGTATTATGATTGCATATTCTTCATTCTCTTCTTTTAAATTAAATTGTAAAAGGAAAGTTATTCAACGTAGCTAAATAAAATACATGTATCTTTCACGCGCCGACGACAAGCATCTGATTCGGTCAGTCCATTAAAAAGTTAAGTCTGGATGGAAAAGCTGTGCAGTTAAAAAACTGCTGAAAGGATTTTTTTAAATTCCCTGAAAAAAGTTATTTTTAAATTCTAATGTAGCCCGCCCTTAAACAATTTATTGCCTGAAGTAAGTAAGATCGTTGCGATATACAATTAATGCATGGGATTACTGATAGCGGTAACGGCATAAGGATTTTGTCATCCCTAACATTTGGAAATGAAGGAGCGCGCGTGATTATTTTTGTAATGTAAAACAATTAATATATGTTTTATTCGCTTTATCGCAGACTGGCGACCAGCCCCGACTTCGGTCAGATTGAAAAGTTATATTCATGACATAATTATATGTTTCCACATTAATGTACCTTTTAAAAGGTAAAAGAATTCTTCATGTAGGTGTCGTGGTCCCAAATATTACCCTCTGCATACACGCAAACTCATGCACTCTCTCCTTAGTTATCGACCTTATTTATCGACCTGGGTTGAAAATTATTGAATTACTAATATCGCTATTAAAAATAGGGATTGATGGTAGAAGGGTGAAAATTAAGGAATTGTATGTATTTTTATTATTTATTTATTTTTATTATGATGTGTCATAAAAAAATATAAAAAATTTTGTCCAAAATATAAAAAAAAAATTTGGGGTGGAGAACCCTTATCACTTAGTGGTATAAAAATATATAACAACGTATTCTTAGACCTACTAAATATACATATAAAATTTCATCAAAATCGGTCAAGCCGTTTCGGAGGAGTATGGTAACTAAAACTGTGACACGAGAATTTTATATACATATTTTTCCAGTATACAGTAGGGTATGGGTGAAATACTGACTCAGCGAATGCTTTCAAAATAATCTTGTGCCATTTAATTAACGGTGCATATTCCCTCAGAAAGTACAGGATTAGTGCAGTGTCCATAGACTTCGTACTTGGACATTTCCTGACACGTAATGGACTTCTGTAATTAAAATACATGTAAAGTAAAATTTAATTAAGATTAAGGTAAGGTAAAAAGAAGCGTCATTTTTGTGAATGCGGTCGTGGAATTCCGACATACAAATGAGTTTTTCAAAGACTGTAACGAGCTCTGCTTATCAACGTGGATGATTCGTCGTTTGCAAGGTAACTGCATTAACTGCGGTCACAGCTTCGTGATACTGTTTGAATACATTATGTAATTGCACTAATCTTATTTTCTCTATTATGTTTAGACTATTATAGATCTTTTGTATGAATTGAGGTGTACAAACACGTAATTAAAGATTTATTGTATATGTTGTTACAGCTTATAATTATAATTAACGTTTCTTAGTCTTCAACAAAGGATTTAATAGAATTTTTTTTACAATATTTCAAATTTTAAACTTCATGATATTAAATATTTTGAGCCATAAATCACTCGTTAATTGGGTGGGTGTATCGATAATAAAAAAATCTAAAGTTTCCGTTAAAATAAAAACATATGATGTTCACAATGATATCAATCATCACGTCATTATAGCTACTAGTGATTAGTATATACGAAATTTCTAATATAAATTGTTTCCGTGACCCTGTTGTACTATTATTAGTGTCCATCGGTAAGTTCCTCTTCAGTGTCGAGTATTGCAGGCATCCTTTTTATTTTACAGTACAACGAAAAATTCTATGAGGAATCCATTCATTCTGTGTGAAGTGATTTTTGAGACACTTGTACTATTTGAGCTTTGAAAAGACATTCACAGTTTTTTGATCTTGTATGTTCGTCCGGATTAATATTGCGGGTGTGTATGGACATCGACGGCCACACCTGTGTTTAAGCGTACCTATAGATTCTATATATCACCACATAGAACACACTCATCATAGAATAGTTGGGATCCAGAATCACTGACGTCGCTAGAAGAGCTATACGTTGCTTTAACTGGGTGCCTGACGATCTGGTGGTCGTAGCTCCTGTCAGATCTCTAAACCACTGCCTAGTAATTGCGTTTTTACCCCTGACGTCCACAAAAGAGGCTTGACCTACTGTAGACCGTCAACTTTGGTACAACAATTACGCAGATTGGTACGTATTTAGGGAGTTCCTGGCCATGTGTCTTTGGAGACAACGTTGCTTTGTATTCAAGGATCCAAATGTGTGCACCGACTCGATAACTGATGTGATACGTCAAGGTATGGAATGTTTTATCCTCGGCTCTATAGTATGCATCGGTGGGAATAACCAACCTTGTTTTGGCGGACACTACGTTGCGTCCGCATGCAAGCCTGGGTATTGGCGTGTACGAGGAAAGATAGGAAAATCTCCGAACTTAAAACAAATTTGTTTAAGGAAGAGATAATTAAGCAAAGCGAAATCTAAGTACAAGTTGCATAATTGGCGAGCGACTATTAAGCTACTCCTAAAAAGTCGATGGTTTGGTCGGTAGTTAAGGTCTTAGAAGGTAACTCCTATCAGCCGGCTTTTCCTTACCTGTCAGATTACACCATGGCCCATATACTGATTTTTGATCCGGAAAGCAGATCTTTTTGGTTCCTTCCTTAATTCTTGACGATGGGTATCATGCCACCTAACATCCTGAAACGTGAGAGTTCTTTAAATGGCATTCTTTTCACACAAACTATACAGCTACTAACAATATGGTTTCCGCCATAGCCGATCTGCTGGTGACTTTCTACCTCTAACACCGATATGCACAGGCCTTTGAAACGAACGGCGGCTCTGGCTGTTAGTCTCAATATTCCCAAATCCTTTGAACGAGTTTTGCATAGGGCCCTTCTCACAAAGCTTCCATCTTACAGTCTTCTTAAAAGATTGTACAAGTAAGATTGTATAAGCTTTCTATCGGAGCGTCATATTAAAGTTGTCGTCGACGGTTGTTGGTCGGACATAAAATCCATTTATGCTGACGTTCCTCAGGGATCTGTATTATCTCCTACGCTGTTCATTCTGCATATAAATGATATGCTACAATAAAATAGAAAAGAGGTAGTTATGAGGACTGCCGACAGAACTGAAAACTTAAAACTGTATTTTTATTTTAAAACTGATTATAAAGTTAATCTTGATATGAATATTGAAAATATTTTAAAATAAATGCTTAATTATTTAATTTTTGATCATTAATTTTTGTAGGTATATAATGCATATTTAATATAATAATATGTATATATAAATATAAATATATGTATGTAAAATTTTTTTATATTTTTTAAATTGATATACTATTTAAAAAATGGTAAAATTATTTTACTCCTGGGCTCTGGTCTCTTTTCATGGTAAAGAGTTCTAATGTCATTGTTCAACATGCTGCCTTAGTTATAAGTAACGCAACACAACAGCAGTAGAATTCTCAATATTATGAAGTACTTTTAAATAGGTAGGTTTCCTCGCGAAGTTCTTCCTTCACTAAAGCTTGTAATCTTTAATTTTTATACACATTAAAATTAGAGCCACATATAGGTTTCAGCAGAATTCGAATCTGGTCCACAAAATTCGAAGTTGGACTCCACGTACGAATAGCTGACGTTTAACGAGAGATATTCCGCCAAGCTAATGGAACCGAAACCGATTTCTTTAAGTTTTAAACTTCTAAGCAAAGTAGGAAATTGCAATAGTGTCAAACTTTTTGAGATGGTGTTATATGCGGTTATACTGGAATTTAACTACAACTACTTTATCATAAATAGACTATAAGGATCTCATAAATGTATCTTACGGAAATATTTCCTACAAAAACTACATACCTACTGTAAGCGATACACACGTACCACACAGGCATATTCCTACATTTGTTTCTAATTGAAACCCTTAACCTATTTTTTCATTAAATTAATAATATTTTGTTAAAATGACTGGTACCCTCGTGTATAAAATATTTATATTTTTGATGTTTATTAAATAAAGGCAGGTAGGTGGCTGGCTCGATCTTTCGGCAGAACGACGCGTAATTTTTTCATTTCATCCCCTGCACTTATATTGTCAACAGCACCTATTTCTTCAATATATCCAAAATAACATAAAATATCTATCTATCAGCCTTTTACAGTCCACTGCTGGACATAGGCCTCCCCTAGTTGGCACCACTCCGACCGATCTTGGTACCTTCCAATCCTTTTACCAAGGCGTGGACGCTATTTGAGGACTTTTCTTCCCCATCGGTTGTCAGTCCTTCGAACGATGTGCCTTGCCCATTGCCACTTTAGTCGGCTAATTCTGCGAGCTGTCGGTAACGTTTGTTCGTCTACGAATTTCATCGCTACGAATATTGTCTCGTAGCGACATACCTGACATAGTTCTCTCCATAGCTCGCTGAGTAGTAATTTTGAGCTTTCGGATGAGGCCAACGGTAAAAGACCATGTCTTTGATCCGTAAGTTATCACGGGCAACACACATTGGTCGAATACTTTCGACTTCAGGCACTGTGGAATATCGGATGAGAAGATATGTTTTCCGAACGCGGCCCAGCCGAGTTGGATTCTTCGAGTGACCTCTTTCTCGAAGTTGGACTTACCCATCTGGATCATTTGCCCTAGGTAAATGTACCTGATGCCGCCCTAGCCGAGACTGCGGACGGTCGGGCCGGGTATTGCCCGCCGTCCGCGCAAACAACAGCCTACCGCGAAGGTGCGACGCCCAAGTGCGCGGGGCCCGATGGGGCAGCCGCCTGCGGGCCACGGAGCAACGTACGCGGTACCCGTGGCCCGCCTTGTTAGGGCGGGTGAGGGCGCACGGCGTGTTATTTTAGTGGGTGAGGGCCCCACACTGCCCCGTTGTCTCCCCGGATGACGGGGTGTGCGGTTAGGTACATTTTTCCCGTCAGAACAAAAAAAAAAGTTAAATGTACTCGTCAACAACTTCGACAACAGCACCGTCAACAACAACGGGTATAGGTGTGACATGAACATTAGACATGACTTTCGTCTTGTCCATGTTAATTTTCAGATCCACCCGTTGTGAGGCACTGTTCAGGTCTCCTAAAATGGTACTGAGGTCCTTCAGCGTTTCCGCCAAGATCACTATATGAAGATCACTATATGAGTATATAGTCGAAGATATGTAAGGTGTTCGCCGTTGATGTTAATGCCTAGTCCTTTCCATTCCATCAGCTTGAACACATCTTCCAATGCAGCGGTGAGCAATTTCGGAGAGATAATGTCCCCTTGCCTGACACCTCTCTGCAATTGGATGAGGTTCGTGCTTTTGTTGTGTAATCGGACTGACTTGGTGGCCGCTCTGTGTACACACTTTAACACCTCGATATACCGATAGTCGATCTGGCACCTTTGAAGAGACTGCAGCACCACTCAGATCTCGATAGAATCAAAGGCTTTCTCATAGTTCACTCGGTCTTCTATATAACCTGTTTGAGCGTATGTATGTGATCTATGATACTATAACATTTTCGGAATCCGGCTTGTTCTGGAGGCTGAAAGTCGTTAAGTCTGTGAGCAATGCGATTAGTGAGTACCCTTGAGAACAGATTGAAAACGTGGCTCAGAAGTGCAATGGGCTTGTTGTTCTTTAAAAAGGTTTTATTTCCTCTTTTGAAGAATAGTGTCACCAAACTTCTGCTCTACGCTTTCGGGGTAGTGCCGCTACTAATGACGGAATAAAACAACTTCTGGAGAGCCACAAGGATAGGCTTCCCACCAGCTTTGAGCAGCTCCGTTGTGATTCCGTCGTCGCCCAGTGCCTTATTATTCTTTAACTGCTTTAAGGTCTATCTAATCTCGTACAGACTCACGTCCGGGATATCTTCGATGTAATGTCGAGTCAATTTAGCGGGCGTGTCGTTGGCTTGTTTAGATACAGGAGCACACGAGGAAGTATATATTTGTCCATAGTATGTCTTTAGCTCTCTCAGAACTTCGGGTTTTAATGAGACTGTGCTGCCGGAATCTTTCTTCAACCTAGTCAATAAACTTTTCCCAAGACACAGGTCTTATCTAAGTCCACTTGCGTTGAGGTTTCTTCTTGAAGAAAGAGTTCATCATAAAGAGATTCTCCCGCTCCAAAAAGTTAGCCAGCAAGTGACCTCTGTTGTTCCGTTGTCCAATTCCAAAAGGCCCCACTCTCTATTCGTTGCCATTTCGTGTGCCTAATCTCGCATTGACGTCCCCCATCACAACTGTGAAATAATCTTTTGAGATACGTATGACTCTACTAATGTCCTCTTACATTGTTTCAACCTCATCTTCAGGATGTGTTGATGTCGGTGCACATCTGTATGACCTTTAGTAAATATCCTTGAGATATTCTGAGTATAGGGTACGCTACTCTTGTCGAAACAATCCCTAGTCGCACAACGTTGTTAACGAGAGACTCGCGGACAAGAAAACCGGCATCGCCTTGGAACAGATGTTCGCCCTTCCGGTGATATAACAGGTTTCCGGATTTGAGTATCATCGTGTCCTCCCCCTGTCTTCGGACCTCAGATAATCCCAAAATACTTCACTTTAACCTTCCTATCTCTTCTTCCAGCTCGTATATCTTATCATCTGTCCTCAGTGTCCAAGTATTGTATATTGCCAGGTGCAGATGTCATTGATGCGGTAGCTCGATCTTTTCCGGTGATTCTTAGCACCCCCCGCCCCGCTGTTACTGTAGCCGCTGCCGTAGCCAGAAATAGCGGGGCCGCCGTGGATTGGGGGTCTGGATTTCTTTGTAACCAACATGAAGGGGGTGTTAGTCTTAGTCATCGCGCTTGGCGATTGCGAGTTGGTGACTACAGTTGGTTTTAATAGTACACAGAAAGATGCTGCTGCCCACCTTCTGGATTTGTCCTATTAGTCGGCTTTAACGACATCCCAAAAAGAGCGGGAGTGATGCTATTCTGCTAAGTAGACCCGGACACCACATGGGGTAAGATAAAGTAACTAACAGCTTAACAAAAGTTAGCTTTAACATAAAATAAAAAGCGTGAGGTGCTCTCAACAACTGATATCCAGAACACCTAAATACATAAAATTATAGTATACAGAATTAAAGGTAATTCCCTCCCTTTGTCATTCTCTTTCTCTTGATCACAAACTGTATATTTTAATATTATTTTCAATTTTTTAGTTCATACGCTATAAAAGCGTTTTTCTTTAGTTTTTATCAACTGTAATTTATTGTAATTTGTGTCAGTATTTAGTTCCAATTATTCTGATTATACTGTGACCATGATCTATGGAATTGGATCTAAATACAAAAATGTAAATACCCAAAGTTAAAATGAATAATGTCCGAAAATAGTAATTTAAACCGGACAAATTAAGTAACATGACAAGTATGAAGTCCTTTTGAAATAATCGTTAATTATTTCTAAGTACGCCGAGTACCTGTGGAAATACCGTATACAAAGCAGGTAAAGAAATAGTTGATGAAATGATAGTTTATCGCGACGTGGTGGCTGGAAACTTCCGGAATCTCGTAAAGTTTCACTATACTCACTGAAATTAAATTAATGAAAACTTGCATGTTGTTAGTTTGTATTTAGTCTCGGTACAAGTTAGTTAAATTCAGTAACAAAGTGAAATTTTAACCACAGTTACGCTGTTTCTACTTAGAAGAGCGTTGCATGTCACTTTGTATTCTATAGCTATTAATTAAAGCATATATATTATCTATACTACTAGATAAATCTGTTGAGATTTTCGTGATGTCTCCAGATAACCTAAAAACGGCTTAACCGATCTTAATGAAAATTGGTATGTCTATCTATTTATATAAATCAGTAATGTCTCTCTGTCTGTACATTCCCTCAGTTTATCGAATGCGAAAAACTATGCCTCCTTAAAAATAATATGCAGCACCATGTGATTTTTGGCGTATTAAAAAGAAACTCGGCCTACTATTCGAATTTTGTTTTTTTTTTATTTAATTTCTTTAACGGGACAATACATTAATTATGTTTTATATACATATATTTGTCTCTTCATCGGCATAATAATGTTTGTTATAAACATACTTCACAAGCAACGTGACTGCAACTCTATATGTATACATATATATGTAACAGTATATATATATATATATATATATATATATATATATACTGTTAGCAGCAAAGTGACGTCACATCCGTTAAGAGCAGGGGATGGCGGACAGTCACCACCAAGCACCTATATAAGACGATGAGCGCTCGTCTGGAGACACTTATATTTGTGGTGAACGTGTTAAGGGGAAACTCTGCCCGTTTCAATAGTCAATTCTATTTCATCTTATATTTGTTTAGAATTGATTTACAAATGTCTGCTTGATTTGCCATTTCGTAATTTATAAATTTCACCATTTAAAATACTCGTGATCTTAATGAAGTTCTTATTTTTATTTATTTAGTCCCGTTCTGCTAAGATCAGAACTGGGATACAGTTCTCACGTGCCCTGAGTCGTTTCAAAGCAGATTGGCCATTCAATTTTAAAAATCTAATTTTTAATTTTTTCAGAGTGTACAAGGGATAATTTTATGTGGTAAAGTGATAAAATCTGGTAAATACGTTCCAGTTTGATTACTGTAGAAGACTATAGCGTATTTTCAAATTCATTGTTAACGTAGCTTTGTGGTTTACTCGATATTTTTGCCTACCCTCAAGTTAATTAGCAATTTTTCTTTTATTTTATTTGTTTTGTTCAATTAACTATTAAAGTGCTTCTTATTACCCGAATAGATTGGTGAATACATAACTCGCGATCTAGGCATACCCGCAAACGAGGTAGATCTTCTAACAATGTACTATCTGAGTACAGCAAATACTGGATCGACTGACATCATTGGAGCAATGACACCATAATACCTCGCAGCTATGACGACGTGAGCTAAGTGCTGGTGCATTCTCAACGTTGCCGCTGTGTATGCAGGAGCGAGCTGCGACTACGGCAGAGTGTAGAAGGTCACAGGCAATGTATCGGGAGTCGGTGGCTTCTCATCCTCACCGGGTCCTTCCACCAGTGCTACATCTGATGGCGACGTTGACGTCACCGATGGCATAATCGAAACTATCTGGTCAATCAACACGACAGTGAGATCTAACCAATCTTATTATATTTCGAATTCTGACCCAAGCATCAACGATATAGACACCTGGTGCGAGGAAGTGGATCGTGCCAAGCCTTTAAATTATTGGAATGATAATGAGTGCTTTTCTCATATTGGGAATTGTCTGAAGGGTGATGCTAGGACTTGGCTCAATGAGTGGGTTCAGTGACCGCAGTTTGAGCAATTTTAAGAAAGAGTTTAAGCCTTTGTGTCCTAGGAAACCCGACGTTGCGAATATTTTATACGAAGTTATGATCACTGATTCTGAAAAATACCCCACATACGCCGATTAGCTCGCCGTTCGCTACTAAGATTGCGCATAGTTAGAGGGTTGAGCGATGAACTAATTTCAGCAATAGTTATATAAGGTGTCATAGATCCGCAAATCCGTGCTTCGGCGACATATGCGAAATTGACACCGAATCAATTTGTAGAATCATTTTCGATATACTTTAAATCAATACGTCAGTTCATAATATGAGATCTAACTATACCTCATGTAGTGACGATCATTTTTCAAAATCAAATAATACAAGTACCCGTAAAACGGTAATTTAATGGTGGCAAATGGTTTTCGTGTGGTCTTTTAGGTCACTTGCAGGCTTTTTGTAAGAAGCCTGGACACAAAGTTGAGTCGTGTTTTGCAAAACAAAATCTGAGTCCTGTAATAAAAACGTCAACTTTTATCGGAAAAACGAAATTATCCATAATGATGTTGTTGTGGCGGATATACAGAGGGTCCCTATTGATATCCTTATTGACTGCGGTGCATGTGTATCGTTAATTTCTACATCTTTATTAAAATATTTTAGATGTGCTCGCAAACCTGCTTTTAGAGTTTTGAGAGGCATTGGTGGTCTGGAAGTCGAATCCACTTTTTTTTGACACTTCGCCTATAGAGTTTAATGAAATAACTCTGGAAGTAGACCTGCACGTCGTGTCCTCCGAATACATGAATATACCTGTTATCATTGGTACGGACGTTCTTAATTATTTCTTAATTTACATGCATTTTTAAGAGGTATAGGAGAAGAAAATCTGTCCTTTTCTATTTTTTCCTATTGTAATTGTTCAAAAATACATACATATTCGTAATTACTATTACTAAATTACCTTGAGTTGATAATAAAAAGTCAATGCTTATTTCATACACTAAAAGCGAGATTTTTATTCTATTCTTTGTCTGAGCTACCAATTCTTAGCGGCGGATGTCAACATTTTAATATATATGCAGAAAGTTATTACAGTATGTTGTTAATTAAAAATTTAATACATCACAATCAATCTTATTATATTTTAAATGTAAATCAGCGTGGCAATAAACTCCACAGCGACCGTGTAATAATATTTTGCTGTTCCCATGAAATTAAAACGGGTTAAAACCATAAGCAATTTTTCATAAATTTTTGGTAAAAATTCGGATGAAATCGTAAACGAATATTCGAATTCAACTGATAGCAAAGTAAAAGTATTTTTTTTTTGTGAAATATATTGGAAGCAATCAATATGAATAAAATTGTTTCCCATTATGAGTATATTTTACACAAAAATAAACCACATTTTCCCTCGCTCTATTCTGGTTTTTCTATGTGTTTTTCAATACTGGCGCTGTAATCAATGATATAGAAAAAATAATTCGTAGATTCAATCAAAACTTTGTATAGTTTATATATTTTGTCATCAGTCCCAGCAAATTTCAGGTATTGTCAAAAGGTATACGAAAATAAAAAAAATACATCGATATGTTCAACATTATTTTGAAAAATATATATTTATAATCATACCAGTTGTATGCTTACAAAATTAAAGGTATAAAACAATGAATACTAGGTACTATTTTTTCCCATTGAACAAACTTTAAAATGTAAGTGAAAGTTGTATGAAGAATTAGCTATATATTTTGTACATTTTAATTCCAAATTTGAAATAACATATTTATAATGATAAACTCAGTTTACGATTTTTGTATTGTATATTTTCTATACTGTATTGAATATTGAGATAAAAATAAAATGATGGGTATAAAAAAAATACTTATACTAAATGAAAGCTAACAAATAAGGACGATATTTCATGTCCATTTCGGTACATCCATATTCAAACCCTATTGAATGTACTCTTGTAACTATAATAGCCAAAGCAGTACGAATGACTTGTTGTTTCTTTTTCGCTCCCAATTTCATTTTGCAGGTAATCAGTGAGAATTCGTGCAGAAGGGAAGCGAGCTATCAGGGAAGGAATTCGGACGGATCACGCCCCTGCATTACAATGGACCAACCTTTGCGATTACACAAAAACAAAACAGCTTGATTTTTACTGCGTTTAGTACACTAATTTTGATGTAGTTCAAGTTTACTAGATCAAATGAAGTTTGATAAATTTTTTTAGTTGCCGATTTAGGTGCCAGACGGTCTACGTGATGGTAAAAAGTAATCGCGGCCCATGTATGTCCATAACACTGAATTATATGAGTTATACGTTGATTTAATTTAGATTACTTTTACATTTGTATTTTATATACATAACTATATATAAAATGTATAAAGATGGTCCCTTATAGTATATTGTTCAAATGCTTCAAATGCAAATATTAACTGTCCACTTAACTTTCATTACAAACTACGTAGTTCATTCGGCTCAGTGCCTCGTGTGTCTACGATTTACGTCAATTCGCTAAATGATAACATCTTGGCTTGAACAAACTTTACTTTCTCATTATAGTCACTATGTGTACAGTAAATAGAAACTTTGTATAACATTATAAACGCGTGTGTGATTCACAACGAACATCTGGGGATATTTAAAGTAATTTGATGGGATTTCACTTAACCTAATATGAAAATATTACTAAAAAATTCTAATAAGACCAATTATAGGTCAATATCGTATGCTAATTGACTCAAATCATCTTAATTATTACCATCTCAAAATTATCGTTGTTGAGTAGACTCATTTAATATTTGTATTTTTCGTGTTTGTTTAGATGCGAATATTTTTCGTTGCAAATATTGTTGTGCTGTAAGGCGATGGTCTATAACAATTATGGAAGAAATCAAATAAATATGAAGTACAAATTTTTATATAGCGGTGTCTCTGAAGTGCGGTGGAAGTGTTGGTAAAGCAGCGGAAGTAACGTATACAACATCCATACTATGCACAATACGACCATCTTAGCATTTCATTCAGCATTTAATTAATTATTTTTCACTAACTTAATTTTTCTTTTAAGTTATTAAAATTTCTTAACCATCATCAACTAGTGGATTCTATAAGAACAAACTGTTCTTATTTCAAAATTATTTTCTACGTTATAGTACGGGTGCAAAAAAAAGTGTTTTTTTTTAACTATTAATTTTAATATGTTTATTAATTTTTGTATATTCTTTATATATATTTTTAATTTGGTAGCTATTGACGAGTTTTAGTATGCACGTATCTATAAAAAAATTATAAAAGAAAGTTAAATAATAATAATTGCATACGCCGCCGCCGGAGTATAGAGTGGATAATTTGTTACTGTGGAGGCCGCAATGAAATCCACTCCAAAGGGAATTGTGTTTACAAAAAATACAATAATAAAATTTTATATTATATGAAAAACATAGGCAAACTAATTGTGTAGTCTTAAGGAATTGTCAGAAAACACACACGTTATTTTTATTTGAATTTGGCTTAGACAAACTATAATTAATTTTCCCAATCGTTCGTATCTTTAAAATAAATTTAAAATTAATGTATTTTGACTCATCTATACATACAGCTGCCGAAATACGACGATATTCACATGTTGGACCAAAGATGCTAACAGCAACATGCTTACTTAAAAAAATAACAAATTATGTTCAAATTCTACGATTACCGATCAATGATTACCGATCAATGCCTTAAACAATATTGGAACCAGCCAACCATCCAGGTGACAAACTCTTTAATATATGATACACGATTGAAGATAATAAGTCTCTAAAAATTATATAAACTTTTAACTTTTTCATTAATTAAATTCACTAAATCTCTTCCTGTTTTATTAGGTAGGTATTATGTCGCAGAAAAAAACATTTTTCTCTCATTTAAAGGCTTACCGAGAACAAAGGCCTTCTGAACAATAAACTTAAGTTTCAAGAGATTCTAAAAGATTAATACTTTCGTGTTAAATAAAAATGTTTATTGCACATTTGGATATTTTTTGCTTATATTCTTAGTAATAGTTGTTCTCTAATAATAATATATGTAATAGTTGGTTCCCTTTTTTTTGTATTAGCTGAAAGCTGCTGCCCTTTTTTGCTGTATGTAATTGTAAGAAAACTATTCTAACGATGTACTTTCTAAGCCTCTCAATCGTTCTTCCGTTTTAAGTTTTAAACGAATGTTGGAGTATGATTTAAGGATATAAGTGTTACATAATCTTGCTTTTATGTTTATATGTGTATAAGATACAGACAAACTTCTCACTTGTTTATTATTTGGACGCTAATTAAATTGTATATTCGTAACACACACTTATAATAATTTCTTTTTTACACAGCTTCTTTCTCCTCTTACAAAAAATTGCGTCTAAAATGCTAGGTTTTGTTACAGCAAATAAATATTTTTACGAGCCCAGAATACGTTATCGAAATAAGACGCTGTCGGAGCCCAATAGAAGTGCTCCAATTTATTGAGTTGCGATGATAATAATTCCAGTTGCAATTTTTGCGTCATAGATTAATAATCTGATTATTTTGTTTTGCTGCTTATAACTGTACGTACATACTGTTCTTTGAATCTTTGCTTATGTAACCTTTCAGTTGCTAGTCCATCACTTGTCACTAAACTGACTGTTCGCTTTCTATTGCTTCTATTCTCCCGCCTAATATTCCCCGTAATTTTTGATATAAATTTTAATTTAGCACGTGCGTAAGTTACATCATTTGTGAATCAATTTTATTATTGTTATCATTGCATTTCGTAGGAAAAAACTTTTCAGAAAAGAGAAATGTGATGATATTTATAATTATAATATAATTTTGGATATCCCTCAATAAAGTTTTTTTGGTCTATTATATTATATTCGTCTTACATAAGCAATACCTAGTGTAGGGACACATGTATGCTACGAAATGTAATGTAAACCTGTACACAATGAATGACATAGCGGTGGCTGCGCCCTTCGCATAAGTATATAAAGACAGTCGCAATTATACGGAGTAACGGAACAGTCGCAATTATACGGAGTAACGGAACAGTCGCGTATTCATTTCATCCCCTTCTGATAGTAAACTCAAGTCTCATATTAACAACAATTACATAATATAAACCTACATTGGTGACCCCGTTTTGAACATTACAAGGTGGACTAAAAAATTTTTTTGATAATGAATCCGCAAAATATCGTTCCGCAAGCCAATCCGCAGGCTGCATTACCGCCGGTGTGTACTCAAGGACTTAAGAGTGAGACTCGTGAGGAAACAGCGTTGGCGAGCATCACCGTCTCCTCTAGGATTCCTGATTTTTGGGCAGACCAACCGCGACTCTGGTTTGTCCAATTCGAGGCTGCCGTCGAGAGCCAGAAGCTCAGCGATGCGGCCAAACAGAATTTGGTGGTTACGAAATTCAATAAAACGGCCATACAACAAGTAAGTGACCTTCTATTGTCACCACCACAAGCACAAAAATACAATAGCCTTAAAGATCGCTCGCTACAAGTTTTTGAAGAGTCGGAGACAAGGCAGTTCCAAAAACTGTTAGGAGAAATGGAATTGGGGAGTCAAAAACCTTCCCAGTTGCTTCGCCGGATGAGGGACCTGGCGCGAGGGAAGATTCCTGATCCCACTCTTCAGATTATGTGGAACAGCCATCTTCCAACAGCCGTGCAAGCAGTTCTAGCCGTCACGGAGATGAAGGATCTTGAAAATTTGGCAATAGTGGCAGACAAGGTTATGGAAGCATCGCAACCAGTTATGTTAGCAGAACTCGCAACCACCTCAACTTCCGGCTCAACCCAGAACCTGATTACGATGCTGGAACGTTTGAGCGTCGAAGTTGCCGAGCTACGTCGTTCCAGACAACCGCAGAGAGGTAGGGGTAGAAGTAATAAATTTAACCGGTCAAGGTCAAGGACTAGAGAGTCCAGCCGAAACCGTAAACACCCTAAATGGTTGTGTTTTTACCATTACCGGTATGGAGTTAAGGCTGCTAAATGCGTCGAACCGTGCAACTGGAAGAATGTAAAATCGACCAATCCCGCGGAAAACTAGATGCGATGCAACCCAAGGCGGAGGTTTGTGTCGGTACTTCCCATTACCGCCTATGTGTAACCGACAAAAATACCGGGTTTAGATTTCTAATAGATACGGGCGCCGACGTATCGGTTCTTCCAGTGTCGAAAAAGTGCGTGTTGGAAAATATCGCGAGTGACAGTTATAAAGTTTACGCGGCAAACGGCACGGCGATAAAAACCTATGGTACACGTACGTTAGTTTTAGTTTTTAATTTAAGGAGGGCATTTAGATGGACGTTTATAGTAGCCGCAGTCAAACAACCGATAATTGGTGCCGATTTTTTAGGCCATTATGGGTTGTTGGTTGATATAAGCGCACGTAAGTTGAGAGATCAAATTACCCATCTAAACGTCCTCGCTTCAATAGTTAGTTATAGTAATTATGAATCTTCGATTAAGACTATAGATTGTAGAAATATGTGGCATGAACTTTTATCTAAGTACCCAGATTTAACAAAACCAGTATCGTACAAAGATACGCCCAAACATTCCGTGAACCATGTTATTGAAACCACGGGTCCACCGGTTTACGCAAAGGCTAGGCCTCTTCCACCGGATCGTTACAAAAGGGTAAAAGAGGAATTCCGGGTAATGACTGAGTTAGGTATCTGCCGCCCGTCTAAAAGTGCGTGGGCTAGTCCCTTGCACGTGGTGCCCAAGAACAACGGTGAACTTCGACCTTGTGGCGACTATAGACGGTTAAACGCGATAACCAAACCGGATCGTTATCCGATTCCTCAATTACACGATTTTAAGTATTTATTGGCAGGTAAAAAAACAATATTTACCCGACTAGATTTAAATCGTGCTTATCATTTTATTCCAGTGGCCCCGGAAGATGTAGAGAAAACTGCAATAATAACGCCCTTTGGGTTGTTCGAGCTTCCACGAATGGCATTCGGATTGCGTAACGCCGCCCAATCCTTCCAAAGATTCATTGATACAGTTGTACTTCGAGGCTTAGATTTTTTATATATATACATCGATGATGTCATTATTGCAAGTGAGAACCCAGAGCAACACAAAGAGCATTTGAATGTAGTTTTCCAAAGGTTTAATGAATATGGTGTTACTATAAATGTCTCTAAATGCGTATTTGGTGTGTCTAAACTAGAGTTTTTAGGTTTTGAAGTGTCGACGGACGGTGTTCGCCCGCGCGACGATAAAGTGCAAGCTGTGGTAAATTTTCCGAAACCGGACACCGTCGAGCAATTGCGACGATTCCTAGGTATGTTAAATTTTTACCGCTCACACATACCTAAAGCTGTAGAATATCAATTTGAATTGAATAAATACTTGCACAATACTAAAAAGAATGATAAGACTATTATAAAGTGGACTGATAAGGCTGACTTGGCATTTAA
This sequence comes from Megathymus violae, assembly GCA_003671415.1. Taxonomy (NCBI): domain Eukaryota; kingdom Metazoa; phylum Arthropoda; class Insecta; order Lepidoptera; family Hesperiidae; genus Megathymus; species Megathymus violae. The sequence continues at coordinate 1,414,027 of PDGT01000004.1, read as the reverse complement.
GAAATGTAAGGAGAGCTTACAAAGCGCCGCTACATTATCTTACCCTGTGCCAGATACTAATTTAGCGCTTATGACAGATGTTTCAAACACTTGTGTTGGTGCAGTCTTACAGCAGAACATCAATAATGTATGGCGACCGCTTGGTTATTTTTCCAAAAAACTAAGTGAGACGGAAATTAAATATTCTACATACGATAGGGAATTGTTAGCAGTATTCATGGCTATTAAACATTTCAAAAACTTAGTGGAAGGTCGAATACTAACTATTTATACAGACCACAAACCACTCATGTACGCGTTTTCCAAAATTAATAACGACAAAGAGAGCCCTAGGAGAATTAGACAACTTACATACATTAGCGAGTTTACCACGGATATACGATACGTTAGCGGTAAACATAATGTCGTGGCAGACGCGCTCTCACGGATTGATACCATATATTGTCCCACGACAATAGATTTCGCTGAAGTGGCTAAACTACAGGCCAGTGATGAATACCTGCAGCACGTATTACACTTATCGGATAACAACTGTAACTTACACTTCAAGGAAATATATTTACCGGAGTGTGGGAAACAGATATATTGTGAGGTTTCTGCGAGCAAAATTAGACCGTATTTACCAGACAATTTTAGGTTTTTAGCTTTTAGCTCAGTGCATAATTTAAGTCACCCAGGGATTAAAACTACTAAAAGGCTAGTCAAACAAAGATATTTTTGGCCAGACATGGACAGAGATATTGGTAAGTGGTCTAGAGCATGTTTAGAATGCCAAAGGGTAAAGGTTACTAGACATACCATGTCAGGTGTTGGAGATTACGGAAAACCAGATCGTTTTCAACATGTACACATTGACATAGTAGGCCCGTTACCCACTACCGCAGACGGCTATAGATATTGCATAACTATGATAGATCGTTGTACAGGTTGGCCCGTAGCTTTTCCAGAGCAGAATATTACCGCCGAAACGGTAGCGACAGTTATGTTCGAAGGTTGGATATCGCGTTTTGGATGCCCTACGAAGCTAACAAGCGACCAGGGTAGACAATTTGAGAGCGGTATTTTTCAGTACCTTATGAAATATTTAGGCATTAATAAAATACGTACGACGCCTTATCACCCGCAAAGCAATGGAATGGTTGAGCGATGGCATAGAGCATTGAAAGTGGCTCTTATGGCTCGTTTGGAATGCAACAATAATTCATGGTTAGACGAGTTGCCTATAGTGTTATTAGGTCTGCGTTCCGCTACTAGAAGCGACAGCGGGGTGAGCGCAGCCGAGTTAACCTATGGGACAACTATTAGATTACCTGGCGATTTTTACGATGATGTTAAACTGTGTGGTTCGGATTCGGAATATTTACAAAAACTTAGAGATAGCGTTCATAACCTAAAGCCTAGAGCATCCAGCCATAGTAACACACGTTCGTTATTCCTTCCTAGTGATCTTAGTACTTGTAAATATGTGTATGTTAGAAATGATGTCATGCGTAAATCCCTTCAACCCCCTTATGATGGCCCATACAGCGTCATAAGGAGGAGAGGAAAGACTTTTGTAATTAAAATAGGCAATAAAGAGTCGACTATCTCAGTAGATAGGCTTAAACCTGCCTATTTACTTGATGAATCGTTGTTAGATAATAGTTTTAGTGATAGTAGTAGTTATAAATATTATAATAACAACCACGATAGTTTTTATGCGAATAACGCAGACGCTTCCAGTAAAGTTTTAAATCCTAGAACAACGCGAAGCGGCCGCGTTATCAAAACACCCGTACGTTTTGCATAAAATGCACTTTGTTGCGAACTTACGACATACGTATTGTGTTATTGTAAACCATTTCAATTGCTTATTTAGTTAACGTACCTAATAAAAGTACTTACGTATAACGTTATTTGATATTTTTACATTGTCTCTACACTGCGACAGTAGTCGGAACAATGGGTTCTGGACAGAGTAAGGACGAAATAATCGCACAGACAACAGTGAATAACAACCTGGTCACGCAAAAACTGGACAATATGGGTTGGATCATAATCGCCCTAGTAGCAATTGTCGCCCTCATCGTTGGATACGCGGCGTGGTCACGATGCAGAAGCGCCGCGAAGAGTTGGGTGCGTAAGCAGGCGGTCGACAAACCGCCGCTGGTGACCGTGCAAACCGTCTCCCATCAACCGCCAACGGTACCGCAGTACGCGTCATAGTGTTATAGTGCGTGATACTTATATTGGTGCTTTACGAATACTTAGATTATATATATTTTTTATGTGTGTTATGTTTGTTTTGTATTCCTTTTATATGTTGTCAGGATATTGTATACTTTTGTTAAAAGGGGGGAATACTGTAGGGACACATGTATGCTACGAAATGTAATGTAAACCTGTACACAATGAATGACATAGCGGTGGCTGCGCCCTCCGCATAAGTATATAAAGACAGTCGCAATTATACGGAGTAACGGAACAGTCTAGTATTCATTTCATCCCCTTCTGATAGTAAACTCAAGTCTCATATTAACAACAATTACATAATATAAACCTACACCTAGAATTCAATAACGATCGCTTAATGGCCGTTCTTGAAAATTCATTGATGTAAAGTCCACTTTATGTTCTATAAAAAGGTAATGATTATTCCGTAATTAGAAGCGTTTCGTGTTATGACTTTCTCATTTCTCTGACTAATCACGTCGAATTCTGATTTTAGTCAGTGCTGAGATCTTTAAGCACTAGTATTTGCTTACTTTAGATACCTATCAAGTGCTCGCAACTTTGATTGTATAGAGGTTTCAATAGTTTTAAGTGGTATTTCACAACAGAAATTTTTATTTCTCATTTTACATCGGGGTGTTGATAGCAGTGTATTTGTATATTGTGTAGAATTGTAACGTTTCCCTAAATAATTCCCGAAATATATTTAAATATTTTACAAAACGGTTTTACGACTGATATATTTTAGTTACAGAGTTACCGGAACAGTTGACCTCGATAATTAAGGACGTTATTATTCAGATAATTACCGATGGATTTGACCCTATAACCTACTATTCAAAAGGTAACCGTTTTCGAGATATTTGAATTTTAAGATCATTTATTTATTTAAGACGATTTTTTAAAACTTTTTTTCTCCAAATTTCAACTTTTTTTATGTTAATACCTGACAAACGAACAGACGACCCACCTCATAATAAGTTGTCACAGTCACATTTGGACATCAACAACACCAAGGTTATCACTGATGCGTTGTCGGCCAGGAAATGAGAAGTTAAGAAAAAAAGCTCTCGGGTCCCCCAGCCGGAATACGAAGAGTTGTTTGGCGGCTGACTCAAGCAGGAGAGTAGTAGCTAGTCAGGCTGGCTTCACGGAAAGATAATAAATACCAGTAATAGTATTAATCACCTAATTATAATATTGATAATAAAACGCTTACGCAAAGCCTGCAAACTTACCAAGCAGGCTAGCTTCTGTCGCCTTTTACTACACCCTGTTCTGCCAGCATGAGATTAAGGGGACTATTCTAGGCCGCCCGAATACGCCCATATGGTTGCCATTTTTTGCTGTTTTGTTGTGATGTATAATAAATAAAAATCATGAATATATTTCGAAATAATTGCCAATAGTGTAAAGTGGCTTCTCAATAACTGTTTGAATTAAAAAATTTACACTAAGTGTTTCAAACTTCAAGGCATTGAAAAAGAAAAAGTTCCATAAAAGTTATTCTGCAGACCAAAAAAGAAATGTTTACATCTTTCTAACTTTCCTAAAGGTTTTATTACATTAAACTATAAAAATTATTATAACTACATTTTTTTTTCGACAAAATTTTTGTTAAAGTTGTTTAAAACAGTTCATGTGCAAATATTTAATTCAGGGTAAAATCGACTAAAATAATAATAAAACAACATTCTATTAAAATTTTATTTGCTTATCATAATTTACTTATCACTACATGGCCGGATCTATTTTTAACACAAATCCGCATCCATTTTCGTAACCCACATTTAACGACCCCAATTCTGAATCCGTCTCATTTCATCAGCCACATTGATTATTTTTTGTTTTAAAACATCTAAGTTTTTAATTAGGGTTTTGAAACTCCTGCCTTTAATATTTCTATTGTTTTTATCTGAACACAAGCAAGAAAAATTTTAACACTCAATTCCATGACATATATTATGATGATGAATCCATACTCTATATGAGTGTCTAATTACTAAAAGGGCACAAGTCCTCTATATTTGAAAAATAAGAATTTTGTAGGAGACAGAAAAAACTAAATATTTGTTTAAGGGTATGGAAATATATATTGATTTAATTATTTTATGTTTCTTAATTAGGTAACAAGGTATTTCAACACAAAAACTTTTTATATTTTTCAATATATTAAGAGAAATAACATAAACAATGTACATGTTCCCTTTTAGTACCTAATCATATTTCAAGTGGACATATGCCCCTTTAGTACCTAATGTGAACAAGACTTAAAAAAAATAAAAGAAAATAAATTGCATGTGTAAATTTATTAATCACTTTAAATAATTAAATTTACTCCACAGGTCAACTGTAAATGGATTCCCAGTAGTGAATATTATTCTTCCCCGTACGAGTAAAATAGAGGTTAAAAGTAAGTAAGAATAAAAGTAACGTATTGTTACGAGTCAAGATACGCAGGTTTGTGAAATGCCACAGTAATTCCACAGAGACTTTATTTACTATATTATAGTAAAAACTATGCAGGATATGCAAATACAATATGAATATATCTTATTTTTGGATCAGAAGCGATATTTCAATTTAAAAAAAAAACAATTTACCAACAAATAAACTGATTTTTAATCAGAATTTTAACAAAAGACTTTGTACATTTTTTTAAATTAATGTTACTCTGTGCCAAATATCTGTGTACATAAATAAATAAAAGACAAAAATTATCAAACGGAACTTAAATTTAAGATTTGAGAATACACTAGGAATAATCCACAACACTAAATAAGCAATTATAAGCACTCACAAACACAAATCACACCGATATAGCGACCAGTATAACTTTCGCACGCGAAGGAATGAAGAGAAGTTCCTCCTCTCGTCTTTTTTTTTTTTTTTTTTTTTTTTTTTTTTTTTTTTTTTTTTTTTTTTTTT
>PDGT01000004.1:1395162-1407151 GCA_003671415.1 Megathymus violae | reverse complement strand
AAATAAGTCGCGGTCGATCGGTTTTCGACGGCACAGTAAATACAGTCGAAAAAGTGAAGGACTTACTCGAGAGTATGTCGGAGGGGTCCGTCTGCTACAAGAGCAGAAACGGAAGTGTGATCCTCTCGTCGTCACGGTCCGACTTATATAGGAGTTACCCCCACTCTGCCTACTACTAGTGCTTAATTCCCTACATTATTATAATAACGTTTAACCGGAGTTTAGAACGTAAGCTGCTTGACAACTTTAGGTAATCCGCGAAGAGTTTAGGATACAGCATATTCTCTTAAAGTAGCTCAAATCTCTTTTTATTCATCTGTGCAATCTCCGTCTTTCTCAACATTTAAGTTTCATATTAATTTGTAAGCCTTAACGAATTAAATATAATTATTTTTTATTAAATATGTAATACTGCCATCCGCGATATAAACTTATTGTTAAAATGATCAAATACTATACGAGTACATGGTACATAAAGTGAACATCATATTTAAAAAATCCATCAATTTTGAAACAATCTCTATGAAAATAAGTATTTTGCTTTCTGGTTGGAACAGTAAACACTTATTTCAATGTTTTTGTCAAATCAACATTTAAATAGGTAAGCTATTGAAAGAATATTAAAAATTTGAAAATCCGGTGATTTAGAAGCAAATACTACGAAAAGTTGTGTTTGGGTTTATGAAACACTTTCTTATAATAAAATTGAAAATTCGTTAGTGCACAAAACAAAAATGTACAAATTAAAATAACTTTATCACATAATATGTGCAAAAAATATATAAAATTAGTTAATTTTTCAACTGTAAATTAATAAGCCCTAAGTTTAAATGAGATAATATTAAAATGCAACTAAATATATTTTTTATTTTTCTTTTTTAATTGTTATTTTTGTTTAATTACACAATCCACATTTTGCTCCTAATTTCTTCAAATATTGCGACACGAGCAAAACCGCAATAGTTATTCATACTATGTAACGCAATATAAATTAATAATGCAAATATTTTTAACATAATATAAACTTAATAGTGTAGTTTTATATTTCATTTAACATGTAATTAAGTAGCACGAAATGAAACACCTACCTATCATCCACCAGCTATAAAAGCTTTAAAAGCCTGAATATTTATGGAGTCTGTAAAGTTTTTAATGCTATTTCAACTTCTTGTTCATTTAAGCCGGCTACCAGAGAAGGGCCGTATATGAATTTCATTTAGGAGCTTAATTGAACGTGATGTAAAAGAGTATGCGATCACATAAAAGCAGAAAAATCAGCTAAACAGAAATACGAAACATCGATCGTCGGTCAGAAATTGAACTAGAGTCAGCGCTAATTCTACCTATGATACCGTCAGAATACGAAAAATCTTTTTCCTTATATTATCAACTACATTTTACTACCAATAATTGGGCTCTTGAAAATCGGAGCTTTAATATTTCTCTACGTAGTCATAAGAGTTCCTATTTTTAACCCTCGCCGGTAAGATATCACAATGGGCTATGGACATTTGTATTCAGAGTTCATATCATTCGACAAAGGAATCTCCAGGCGAGTGACTAGAGCTACTTCATTAAAAGCTTTCAAGCTATCACTTTATCAGCGTAAATTACTATGTAAATTTCAGTCACATAAACGTATAAAGAAAATCCGTTATATTTTTCATTACCAATTTCAATTAATGTCAATTATACAGACGTTTATACAGACAACAAAAACTGGAGTTTATCATTCTGACCTTAATTATGCGTTTATTTGACAGCAGTTGCTGTTTGTTCACTGAAACTTGACGCCGTGAAATGATCAATAATCTGTCTTCTAAAATTTAGGTTAATATTTCTAATTTCATTTTAATATTCACGGAAGCATGTTACGAAATAAGAACTTTATAATCTGATTATTCAGATTTTGTTATTTGAAAAATGTATCTTATTCATTATTCATTTTGTATATTTATCTGCACCTGCTATGAAGAATGCTATGAAGCTATGGATAAGAAATCCTAATAGATACAACTTCCACTCAGTGTTTAATCTACAGTTTTTTTATATACGAGCCTTCGTCACACACAGTGCACAAATAATGGTTGAAATTAGCATCACCATATAACTAATAGATATTAAATAATAAATAATTATAATTAATTAAACTTAGGTAATTAAAGTAACAATGTATTCGTATAATCACAAAGTTTTATCTGTTGAATTTATGAAGGGGTGCATATTAAAGCATCAATGAAATAGGATCCTTTGGAATGGGGTGATACTCGTATAATTGGATCGACACGGAGCCCAAATTAGTTGGTAAATTATGCATAATTTTATAAGACAGTTTATTTACAGGACTGTCATGTCTTTTACAGTAAAGTTCCATAACAGCCGTTGCTCATATTTATTGGAATTTTTATTTTAAATATTATCTAAATTAATATATTGGCTAAATTAAATACAGCACAATTTTCAGTTAAGCCATGAAGCTGTGATCAAGGGTATTTTTAACAATTTGACGTGGTCATATTATTATAATATAATAAGTTCATGTACTACGTGTAAAAATTATGTAGCGAACTCTGTATTATTCTCCGCTGATAAAGTGATGATACAACGAGGCATGTCAATATTATGTATTATAATAGGGACTCGAGAAGTTATGTAGTAATTTAATTGCGAAAGACAATTTTATTGAATAATAAGTTTCAAAAAATCTCATTCACGATAGATAGAATGAAGTTACATTATATATCTTTTTAAAAATGTGGGTATTTGTGTAAATTTAACAATTTACAAATCCTATATTCAAACTTGTAGAATTATTGAATATTGTAGTTTGTACATGACATATCCTTTTTACGGCAGCAGTAATTGGTGCCGATAGCTCTGGATATCAAAACCAGATAAGGCCAGAAATGAAAGAATATAGTATAATTTTTTTCTCCGTGCAGTTTGCGTCATAAAACGTCGGGGCGGTGAAGCGAATATTTTGCTCTCTCTCCCACTCACGGGCCTAATGGGCTGGCATAGTGATGCGCATTATTGTTGTCGATTAGCGTTATCGATAGTGTATTTAGTTTTGTCATTATTGGGATTGTGATAAAAATTAAAGAAAAATAGATAAAACAACGTATTTATTAAAATAAGAATAATGATGTTTAATAATAAATTATATTAAAAATAAATATAAATACTTATATCTAAGTTTCAATTGAACAGCAAAAAAGATAATAATGGTAATAACTTATATCTAAAATTAAATCTAAAAGTATTTATATTAAAATTCTACATCAGAGTCATCGTCATCCACATGAATTACGAATTCTTCTGCCAGATGAGATTTTTTCAAGTTTTCAGTGAAAAATGTTAAAACATTGTTGATAACAACACGTGCTTGTGCTGGTATATTGGTGCCAACAGACAAAATATTATTTTGAATAAATTTTGCCGTTTTGGTACAAAACAAAGGAGTAGCCATTGTGTTAGTAAAGAAATTCAGAGAACGAATGCGCAAAAACACTTATTTTCTCTCCGATATATGTACTAAATTAGCATTGCATTAATTTGCAGCTATTAGGTGGGGTAATGATGAAAAACAAATTACATAACAATTGACAAACAATGATCATAACATAACAATATCGTAGCACCCTTTGTGATACCGAACCGCCGAAGTGCACCTGCCTTCGATGATTCATTTGTTTTTATCGATAATGTCATTGCGCCCGCGCAACATGCTCACCGCCCTAGCCGGCTTACCTATTATGACCCAAACTGCACGAAGCAAAAAATTATACTATAGGTTTGAATAGATAAATTAAAGGTGATATTAAAAGGGCTACGTGGCCGCTTATTATCAATAATATCTTAATTTGATTAAGATTTATCAAATGCTAAGATGATTATACATAATTATGTCATTTAGAAAATATTCGGAACAGATTTTTATGACTGAATTTTATTTTGTTCTGTGCCGATAACAAAGAATCCATACCAATATTATAAAGAGGAAAGCTTTGTAATTTTTTATGTTTGTAACAAATAAACTTAAAAATTACTGAACCGATTTTAAAAATTCCATCACCATTAGAATGCTACATTATCATAGATAGAACAAAAAAATTTTCTACAATATTAGAGAACATATTAATATCTACAAATAACTTCGCGATACTATATATCCAACTATTGTAGTTATGTCACTATAACCACTTTTTACATTTTAAAAGCTGACTAAAATCGGACCATGATAACCATACCTTCGTATCAATCCTTATCTAAATAAATCATTTCATATTCAAAATTATTTCAATACCTATAGATAACTTTTTGAATTATTCAAATCGGACATTTCATTCAGAAGATTTTACGAATTCAGGAAAATAAACACCGCCGCCACCGTCACGGTGACAATGACAAGTGTGTCCCCACGCAAAGCAGCCGTAGCGTAGACCGGCGGACAAGGCAACGAGGGAGAGGGCATGAAACGAAATAGGTAGTCGCGTGGTCGACTCCTTACGCAACGGACATGTGTAACATACAATATTTTAAATATTTTCACAACATATGTACATTTTATAAAGAAAAATATACATGCCTATGTCCTTTATAAAGATAAAATTATAAATATATCTCAAACTGTTTAAAAATAAAAGTACACCCGTGCGAAGCCCGGGCGGGCCGCTAGTATTTTATATAGAAGTTAAAACAGTCATGCCTCGGTTGTAGCTAAATGAGACCCACTTATACAGTTCGTATAACTAGTGTAATAAAATCTTCCAAATTAACGGTTAATTCCAGATCATGCTCACTTCGCCTTTATAAGTATTTATTCAGCTAAACATCCACCAGCAAAACTGGTCTGAATTAGAACGGGTGCAATGACAGTGTTTTGCTTTCAGCAAGTGCCAAACTCAACTGCCCGTGAAAACCTCCGACAATCTTTATTTACACGTTTTAGATTCTTTTTCTACCCGCATTTTCTGCATTTCTCCTAATTTAAACCTAACACTAGTAACCAACTCCGGACGGAGTGTAGTCAGACTGTAGTACTATTAAGCTTGCATCGATCTTAAAAGCTTTGAAGTAAAGAAATTAAGGTTGCTTGAAGAATAAGTGAATGTAATGGCTAAATCAAGTTTCATACCACACCCAATCTCCCGAACGTATGGTAAACTGTTGGTCCTACTTATTACCACAGTTAAAGAAGCTGAAGTTTAAGGTCTAAATACTTCTTTTTTAAAGCCGGCGATGAATTTATGGCTCCTCTGATGATACTCATGTGCGTAGGCGACAGTGCCCCAATTTATTGTGTCGTGTTTTTCTGTAACACTATAAAATTGTTATTTGTTCCACAAAAATTAGTTTTTGTAAAGTGTGGTAATTTTAAATCCCAAGCAAGCAAAGAATTTTAAGTTACAAGCCAGAGAATAGTGAGGAATTCAAAGGTGCAATAAATGAAAATTCTACAAATTTATTCTCCTGTATAATACACCACATTTTTTCACACTAGCATGAAAATCAAGAAAATAGTTGTGAGTAAACTAAACCCAGCGAAATATGATATTTATTTATACGTAACAAACGGATCCAGTAGATGGAAAATAGAAAAACGCAATTTCCCAGAACCCGATCGCAGCTCTACCTAATATCAGATGCAAATGTGAATTTAAAACCTACTTAAACACACATAAAAAATAACATGGGCATCGGTCCAACCGTTTAGGAGTGTCGTGACAGTATAGGAATTTCAAACATAAAGTAAGTATATATCCGGAATATTTTATTTTTAAGTGGCAAAAATTTTTTCAAATAGATGTCGTGGTACCGGAGATTATCCACCGCTAACTCGCTAAGTTCGTACTCAATAATTTTTACATAAATTAAATTAATACTTGACGACAAACGTACCTGATAGTAAGTGCTGGTGTATTTTAAGATATTAGACGCACTAAGTTATAAAAGCCTATTTATTCACTCTCCTCTTGAATAATCCCACATCCTCGATCTTTATTACTATATATTACAATATGTGTATATTTTTAAAAGTGAAAACATATATAAAGGTGAGCCACGTTAATTTATCGTTTAGATACGGTTTATAGTATCACCATTGTGAGCGATTTAAATTATTATTGCGTTAAACTGATATTATGTACTCACGAATGATGGCGACGCATCAACTTACTGTCATTCTTGACATATTTATTCAATAGTTTAGCGCAAAGTTGACAAACCGCCAACTAGTTCGACTTTGAAATGCAAACATAAAACTATTTCACCAGGTGTAGTAGTCAAGTTACCATTTCGGTTACATTCAATCGGTTACGTGTAAGAAATTATGAGTGTCCGTTATCCTTTAATTCACAATACGTATGTTATTAATATTATGTAAATTAAGTACAAAAAAGAAATTACCTAACGTTGTAATAAGTTTTTTAGTTGAAAAAGTTGTATTAAAACTTATGTTTTTAATACTTATGAAATTTATTAATTAACGTTTATGTATTATTTTCATTGTACGTTATTATTAAATGTAATGTAATTTTTAGTCTTGAGTGTGTTTAATTTAAAGGTGGAAATAGACTTATAATTTTATTGTAATGTTTTATATTGATATTGTGCTCTATTCAATGTTAAGATGATGTCCAAGTTTTCTTTTATTTTTTTCTTCCAAGAATGAATAGTTTTTCGGTAAATTTATTTGTTTCCTTCAACGATCTCAGGGCGAGTTATGACTCCGTTCACTGATTTGTTCAGAAATTCGACGTCAAGAAGACCTTCGTGTTTTGACGGCTAATTAATTTGAACTATTTAGTCAATCTTGATATGATGTTAAACTTTTATGAAGAATACACTGAACAATTACATGCCAGAATGTTTACTCATTAGTATTGACCTCAGTACTGACCCATTAACATCGGTTAATAGGGATTTGTTATGACCCTTATTTCCACGCTTATTGTGCTTAAATCAGCTTATAGTAACTTTCTTTATCTAAAAGTACACAATCATCCATTGTTTCTATAGTTGTTGTATTATGTCAAATTCAATTTAACGTTAGTTAGATTTTGGACTGTCTGTCTGACAGTCGCCTAAAATTGGGAAATCATAATCCTTTATTGTATTTAATATTCGTGTGTTGAATAAAGTACTTCAAGTGGTGAAAAGTAGTTTTTTTTTTTAAAAAGACTCTCGGATAAGGCCGTGTAAAACAATTGGTGTCAGAAGTGGCATACCAGAGAGGTGCTTACGACTTGAGAGTCAGATAGACGCTGGTTTCCGAATCCGAGCCTCGGCTACAGTCTCTGATCGACAGTAAATCTTGACCTAAGGCCAAGTCTGCGTCAGCTGCGAGGACGGCGGTAAGACTCAGCTTCACCCTGAACCAGCTCCAGTGACGTTACGACAGCAACCTTAAAAGTCCAGGTCTAACTCACCATCATCATCGTTATCGGCAAGGCAAAACATTCCACACAATCGACCGTGACAACGTGGTCCGATTTCAAAGCGCAGCCCATCAACGGTAACAAGACACCGGCTCAACGACGCAGCTGCCATTTATCGTGTTACTGTGAGTGTGTATTGTGCTTGTGTTATTAATATTCCAGTTTAAGTGATTGTAGCCTAACTTGTTATTGTTTATTTTTGTGATTATTTAGAGTTCAGTATAGCACAAAATTCACGTCACTTAAATAAGAGTCTTCTGATAAGAAAATTACAATGATCGAGAAAATAACCTTGTCAGTCCTGACTAAATTTATGAAAACTTATACGGCGACAAGGAATCGCTCCCGGCCTTTTTAGCAAATTGTGATAATGTCATGAACTTAGCTAGCTTAGATCAGGAATCTATCCTATGTAAATTCATTATATCGCAATCAGAAGGCAAAACACAAACCGCATGTAGTCTTAAAAGTTTTTCTACATGGAAAGAACTTAAAAGATTCTTAACCTCTACATTTGGGGAGAAAAAGCACGCTACTCATTTATTATCGGACTTGCAGCATGTCAAACGATTACCCAATGAGGATGTAATTAAATATTCGCTCAGAGTAGAGGGTATACTAACTCATATTCATTCTGATATTCATTACAGCTGCAAGGATGAAAAGGAACTCCCTGGCAGAACAGCTATCATGGAAGACCTTGCCTTCATTTCTTTCTTACTAGGTTCAAATCCTTCAATATCAACTATTGTCCTTTGTAGGAATCCATCAACCGTCAGTGATGCCGTTCAGTACGCCACCGATGAGGAAAAATTACATAATTTATCTAAAAATAATTCTAGGACGCCAAAACAATGTTCAATTTGTAACAAAATCGGACATCTGAATGTTATAAAAATAAGAAGACTAATTATGGTTCTCAGAATTTCTATCACATTAATCCTCACGTTATTCCTCCTCCTAGTTTTAATAATTATAAACTAAAACCCTGTAATTATTGTAAACGCCTTGGCCATGCGATAGAGAAATGTCGTAGACGCCAATAACAATCAGCGCCGCGAGTTAAATTTGCAACATGGACACAACTCGTCCCGCATCGAGTCCAGTAAACGGTTGATACATATGTGTCAATGTCAGTCTAACGACGGGGACTGTTGTGATGAATCTAATGGTAACAATAATTTAAAAGAAATAAGATTTCGGTGCCGTGTTTGCCGAAATCGCATATTAAAAATTACACGAACATAACTACTATCGCTACTAAATCTTAACTCTACTTTTAAATTGCAACTGTCCAACAAGGTCAGTGTGAATCCTAAATCTATATCTCAGCCAAAAGCGTTGAGTCCTAAATCTATATCTCAGCCCAAAGTGGTGAGTCCTAAATCTATATCTCAACCCAAAATGGGGAGACCTAAATTTATATCTCAGCCTAAAGCGCTGAGTCCTAAATCTATATCTCAGCGCAAAGAGGCCAGTCTTAAATTTATATCTCAACCCAAAGAGATGAGTCTTAAATCTACATCTCAGACCAAAGTGCCGAATCTTAAATCTATACCTCAGCATGAAGTGCCGAGTCCTAAATTTAATTCGCTTCAACCATGTCAGATGAGTTACACTATATCTCATAAATCTAAATCTCAGCTGCCCAGTAATGTCAGCCAGAGTCACACAAACTTTACATCTCAGTCACCTAACGAACTTACCAAAGTAACCTTTAGAGGTCCCTACGAGTCCTGAAAATTCAATACCTATATTTGAAATTATTACATGCAAACGTAAAATCTTATTACCATATAAAAACCTGTTTACTAAAACTCTACTTTTGCTTTCTTATTGATACTGGCGCAAGCGTCAGTATCGTAAAATTATCAAACTTAGAAGATAAAATGGAGCTCCTTTCCAATACCGTTCATATCAAAGGCATAAATGACAATGATACGTTTTGTCCAACCTTGGAATCGTTATATTTACAAATCTTTTTAAGCGACAAGACTTATGTTCACAATTTTCACGTAGTTGATGATAACGTTAACCTCAAGTATGACGGTATTATAGGCTCAGATCTTTTCTAAGCATCTAAGCACTCATTCCACTCCACTCCACTCCACTCCACTCCACTCCACTCCACTCCACTCCACTCCACTCCACTCCACTCCACTCCACTCCACTCCACTCCACTCCACTCCACTCCACTCCACTCCACTCCTAGATTAGATTTTGGATTATTAGAGATTAGATAATTAGCAAGTCATAACTCTTTATTGTATTTAATATTCGTGTATCGAATAAATTACTTCAAGTGGTGAAAAGTTTTTTTTTTAAAGACTGAGAAGTCCGTGTAAAACGAATTCCATACTAGATTCAAAAATTTCGAACCAAACAATCAGCGTATTATGAAAACTTATAGAATGCTAAGAGGAAGGTTTTTTTAAATGATATGTGAATTTAAAATACACGATATTTTCGAATTTTGTATACTTGAATACTATATTTTCAACGCAGAAATTGATTTGTAATTTTTGAACTATTTGTAGTAATATTTGTTAAGTAAAGGAAAGCTTGCGACAATTTTTTAAACTCGTTTCACGTTCTAAAATTACGAGTAAACGTGGATTACGCGCTGGTCTGCGCCACAGTCGAAGGATGCATGAAGGTGACTGCATTGCCGGTATCACGTGCTCCGTGACGACACAGTTTCGTCATTAACGCCTTCGCTAATACATATGTAGTTGGCAATGGTGCAACAACGTCGTCAGTCACATAATAAAATTGTGCAGTGATTTAAATATTAGAAGTCGATACCAAGTCTGAAATAACAGTGCTTAGTGATTTAAACTATTGAATTAATAAAGGAACATACTCGTAGTCGTAATAACATAGTGCGATGTATAGGGACTGAACCTAGCGTATCTACTGTCTATGTGGCACTTTAGAAGTTAGTAGAGTTAATCTCCGTTTTCAAAGCGGGTGCACAGGTACTATTAATTAGGACGCACTAGATAGTATTAGCTAGTACTAACTAATGGCGAGCAAACCCATTTGATACTGGTCATGACCATTTCATCTTCATTGAGCATAAATAAAATGTATTCGTCGTAGTTGGAACGGACTTTGAAAACTATATTAAATTATTCCAGTTAAATCCCTTCAAAGAGAGATATTTGAGGAATATTTAACGGAATAACGATTTTCATACAAACTTTAACAATCTATTTTACCCTGTTAGGGGTGGATTTTTCGAAAAATCTTCCTCTTTAATCTAGGTTATACGAGACATCCTTGTCTAATATTTCAAGCTTCTTTATGTATATGTATATAATTTTAAACTAATGTCATCGCGGAATATGTACTTTTTATTATGTAATGATGACCTTGAATGCTTGATGGTATACTCTAATCAACCTTGGGAGTTAGTGAGAGGATGTGGCTCAATAACATAGAATAAATAAAAACAAGTATGTTAATAAATACATATCCACAACATATTAAACTTAATATCATAGCTTATTCATACAAACGAATATACAATATACTTAGAAATATTATAATATTAAATCTGGACTTAAGAAACAGACGATATCACTCGAGTACTTAAAATATTTGTAAATTGCTACTTAATGTGCTTTTTTCCGCAAAAACGTAATTTTGAAGCTACATGTAATGTACATCGCGTTATTTCATTACTATATTGTTAAGAAAGTTCACTAAAATTTATAGTATTCCTTTCTTCAAGTAATTATATTGAAAATATTTTAAACTTCATATTTTCTTTTCATACTTTCTTTGAGAAACGTTTCAAACATTTTATGCAATATGCCTACTGTTTACTTTAATATCTTGAAAAGCCATTGAAATAATAAAGAGGAAAAATTGGTTTACGTGCTTTGATAATTTACTTATACAATTTATATATTCTATTTGAATTTTAGATTAACATACTTTCATATTATTATTACTTATTTATTATTAATATTAGATTATTTTTCACTGTTTACCTACCAGATAATCAGTACCATCTCTTAGAATATTTATTATTAAGTATCACGGACCACAAACGCACTACGATGTATTCTTGTCAATCAGTATTGGAAGTCTTGTCCTTCAGTATTGGTAACAATAAAGTCACAGAAAGCTACGTCTGGTTGTAGTAGTGATACTTAACTATAGTGTGGTTGAGTTAGGGTTTCTACACCCTCGACGGAAGGTGCTGCTTCGACGAGCATTTCCGCCAACTCGCGCCGAAGCTAGTCTGCACGGCGTCCGCCCTAGGGCGTTTATTGCCGAATATGTGCGGACAGAGTCTGGCGTGCCGACGGCTCTACGCCGGGGTAGTCTGATCGATGGCGCTATACGGCGCCCCGGTGTGGGCGGAGTCCCTGACTGCCCCCATTAGGGCCCATCTGTGGAGTTTACAGCGGGTCATGGCGATCAGGGCCATACGCGGTTACCGCACGGTGAGCATCGAGGCCGCGTGCGCGTTGCCCGGAAGCCCCCCGTGGGACCTGGAGGCGGAAGTGCTCGCCGAATTTTATCGGCAGGTGTCGGCG
>PDGT01000004.1:1341368-1395118 GCA_003671415.1 Megathymus violae | reverse complement strand
CCCGCCGCACCACCTTCACACGGTGGAAGTCTCGGCTGGAGACGCCCCGCGTTGGTCTACGAACCATAGGGGCGCTCCAGCCGATATTAGAAGAGTGGACGGTGCGGCAGACCGGAGTCCTCACCTTTCGACTCGTGCAGATGCTGTCGGGGTACTGTTGCTTCGGCAAGTACCTGCACGTAGTTGCAAGAAGGGAAGCGACTCCGGGCTGTCACCACTGCGACTGCAGCGAGGATTCGGCGCAGCACACGCTCGAGTCATGCCCGGCCTGGGCTGAGCGCCGCCGGGAACTCGCTGCAGTAATTGGAGAGAACCTGTCGCTGCCGGCCGTTGTGCGAGCGATGGTTAGCGGTGACAGGGCCTGGACCGCGGTCGCCACCTTCTGCGAGGACGTCATCTCGCAGAAGGAGGCGGCGGAGAGGGCCCGAGAGGACTCACTCACATGCGCCTGATGCCGCCCTAACCGAGGGTGCGGACGGTCGGGCCGGGGATTGCCCGCCGTCCGCGCAAACAACAACCTACCGTGAAGGTGCGAAGCCCAAGTGCGCGGGGCGACGCACAGGAGAGGGTGCCCGATGGGGCAGCCGCCTGCGGGCCACGGAGCAACGTACGCGGTACCCGTGACCCGCCTTGTAAGGGCGGGTGATGGCGCACGGCGGGTTATTTTTGTGGGTGAGGGCCCCACACTACCCCGTTGTCTCCCCGGACGACAGGGTGTGCGGTTAGGTACATTTTTTCCCGCCAGAACAAAAAAAGAAAGGGTCTCTACACCAGATTCCTCAGTAAACGCCATCGTTTTCTAAAGTACGTATGTGACAAAACGTTATGGTGCTGCAGCCCGAACTTTCCCTTTCCCTGAAGCTCGTAGTGGTTTTGTCTCCCGCACAGTTTGAAAAGTTTTGAGCAATACTACTGAAGTATACCTGTCCGAGTTGACTGACCTACAATTTTCCAGCATCGACGTCGATAAATGTCCGCACCGAAAAAAATGATTGCCATCATTTTTTGCCAAATGTCCTACTGAGAAAAGCCAAATTAATGATTACCTTTTATTTCCCGAATCATATTGATAAGTTCAATTTTCATCATCAGTACTGTTTTCTAAAATACATTTTGATGCGACATTTTCAATATATAGGCGCGTTTCATGGCCAGCAACATCCAATCCGAGATGTTGATGTACGCTATGATGAACGCTCCCCAAATTAATGAATAGGATTTTCTTGAAGTCCGTGAATATGATTTTTGGGTCATCTCGCACTAACGTTTCAGTAGTTCATACATTGTCTGTAGTTAATGCTGTGTGTGAGGCTTTGCTTCTTTGGTTCAGCAAAATGATAAGAACATGTTTTTTTAATTTCAATAAATGACCTGCTGAGTGCTATTTAAAAACGCACAACATACTAGGTGCATTCCATTTTTAAACTTTCAGCATCTCAAAACTTATTAAGTGACCTTCTCCTCTGTTTGTAAAGCTATTTACTTTTTATATGATACCGGTAAAATAATTTAAATACGTTAAATGAAATTGATAAAACGTTCAAATAATTAGCGAAGGAATTTGGAGATTTTGAAGTAGATAATTCGTAATTGACTTAATCTCGTATTAGGATCCACTCCTAGATGGAGTTAACTTAGATTATTTATAAAAAAATCGGGGTAAATTACAAAGTATCGATCATTTCAATATTTATAGATAAATAATAGTAGTAGTTGGAATTTTTGTCTGTTTGTCCTTGTGTTATATTATTATTATTATATATTATAGAAATTACCTAATATAAAAAGTACCTGTGATATTGTGCGAGTAATATTACCCTTCTAAGATCTAATAGGTAACCTGAGGTTGTTATTATCTTGTTGTTGTTATGATCTCAGAGCAATTAGATCTCAGGCGATCGCTAGGTTCTAAGGTTTGATTAAGTGGATAAGTTATATTATACATATTATTATTTCGCTAACCAACTATTTTGTCGGAAACTTGCACGAAAACAATTAAATAGAATTTCTTAAAATTTTTCTTAAAAAATAAAACTTCAGGACATTTAAATGTTAACTTTATATGCCTTGTGTTGGTTATCTATCGAACAGATAATTTGTAAACGAATTCTGAATTCAAACTTTTAATTCCAAATAATGCTATTTTGTTAGTGGGTATAGTTAAAACAACATTTTTCAACCACCAATGAATATTTTTAATTTTATTGCCAATATCAAACTTTATCCCAATATTAGTCTTAACTATACTTTTACACAATATCATTTTTGAAATATTTCAACCTATAACAATAGAATGTAGTGAATTCGGGGACAAGAGTAGGTGTGTAAGTACAACTTGCGGATGTTCCGAGCTGATGCAGCGTGTTTGCGAGGAAAATGTTTAATATATTACAAAAGTTTCGCCTCGAAGCAGGTTGTACTTAGCCCACGTATGCGGACTTTAAAAACTTATTATTATTATTATTATTAAGCATGGATAATATGTATTCTTACAAAATTGAATGGTCTATAATACGTAGATAAACAGTAGATAAACAGTTTGGTTCTAAAAGTGTGCAAAGATAAATCGTTTGGTTAATTCCTTTAGTTTCCTACGTCCTAGGAAATATTAGTTGTACGAAAGTACTAAATTGACAAAACTATTTAAAGCTTAGCTTTATGAATGACTCGTATTTGACTATATTTGTCATATTCCTTTTATTTAAATACAATTACTGTACCTGCTTCGATTAATTAAGCTCTAAGGATACCTGCATTCTGAACTGCTATTCATGATATTTTGGAAGGTGTGTGAATTCTACCAGTACATAGTGGACAAGCGTAGTAAACTGTGCTCTCTATGTAATACTACGAGGACCAGAGCCAACAATGGCACAGTATTAAATTGAAATGATGATGAGAACCACTGGCGGGTACAAATTTAGGACAACAAACTGCGGGATGTAAGGGAAACCATTGATTGTCGAGTCCAGGCAAATCTTTTCAGCTCGTAGTGCATCTTGTTGATTGATAGACGAGGTAATGGTAGCAGCTAAACTATGTTATTTGTTTGTGAGAATAAGAATCAGAAAGTCTTTCTTCGTCAGACGGCTCTGTCCAATATCTTATCAACTGTGTGTCATTATGTTTCGAATATCTATGCATTGTTGTGAATTACTACTGTACTTTGTAATAGTTCGTCCAGTTGTACGTTATTTACTCGTATCTTAAGAGCTAAAAAACGTGATTCAAATCATATATATATATATATATATATATATATATATGTGTGTGTGTGTGTGTATGTGTGTGTGTAACATAGTAGTAGTTAAGCCAGCAAGCTTATTGACTACAATTACCTACTAATACATATTAGTGAAGAAATCGTGCTTCCTGTATCACGTAAAATATTTATTCATGGTTTTCTGAGAGAAGAATTTATATAACAAACAAAAATAATTTACGAAGAAAATATAAATTACATTCGAATCAGGCAGCTATCGAGGACACACGAAGTGTAAATAACAGCAAAACATACTCTAATCATAAAGGTATAATACAGAAAAGGAAATTCAGAAAAAAAAGATTGTATAAATTATTGATGTTCCTTCATTGGACTTATAGACCCTAGCAGCTGACACAGATTTGGTAGGAAAAAGGGAAAAAAATAAAATAATAAATTGAGGTGAGGCGAGTTAACATGTACGTTTATTGCCTGCTCTAACAATAATCATAACATAGATACAATACTGTGCTGTCAGCACACTAAAAAATAAACTTTACATACTCACACCCCCGCACTAGGATTCCCTGTGTTGCGGGTGGCATGGACAAACACACATGTGACATTACAAACATCCATGACCCGAGAACAAACATTTATCTGTCACATAAATGTCTACCCAGGCCGGGAATCGAACCCGGGACCCCACGCTCGGCAGGCAGGGTCACTACCAACTGGGCTATGGGGTCGTCCATAGTAAATAAACAAAATTATATTGGTTACAACCTTACTTGCTTGTTAAAGATAAATATAATGTATAATCAATAAGATACATCAGTGATGCTTTTCGTCATTTGTGTAATCCTTTATACCAAGAATCTGTACCATGTAAGCACTTTATATTCCAAGATCAAGGAACCTAGGACACATTTCAATACACCGAAGTTAATACACCAACGCATTTTAATTGAAAGTTTTGTTGAATTGTAAGTAGATAAGTGGCCAAGAAATCAGCATGAATAAAACAAAATATCCATACAGTAATAAAACAGCAAAGTCTAACCTATAACCAAATTTCTAATCTATAATGTACCTAAATGAAACTACGAAATTTACGAGAAACCTCGACAACTGATTCAGGATAGTGAATCATATTGTGGTAGATTCATTAATTTTATGGATCGGTCAGCATAGATGACACCAGATCCTGTAATTTTAAGTTGGATCAGTGGATGTAAGATGTTATCAAAATCAGTTTAAAGAAAAACATCTGTGCGATATATAGTAGTGAAAAACGTATCCTTCCCGGTTAGTGACTGCTACAAAATATATAAAGAATATTCTTTACTAAGAATACTAGTTTAATAATAAAGAAGATGCTATTGTTGAACAATAGTAAAGTATGACTCGTGCATCAAAAATCTTTACTATGCACAAATCGATCAGCTAAATTAGTATTTATATCGAATTTAAAATGCCTCAGTATTTTTTATAAACTTAACACTTAAAGCTAGATTATTATCGAGGGATCAAATTAGATTACCATCAAGAGATTTTTATTTCAATAGCTTATTAGAGACTAGAGAACTGCTTTCGCTACGCTTCGGAAAAACTACGCCTTACGCTAAGAAATAGTACCTACATTATTTTAAATTAATTTATAACTTTTATATTTATGAACAGATTGCAGTGAAACGAACTTTAAGTATTAAATGACACTTACTGCAATACATTAGTGAGAACCAGAACAAAATCGGTTAAGTCGTTTCTGAAATTAACGGTAACAAATGCACGGACAAACAGACAAAAATTCTAACAACTAATGTTTTGGGTTCTGTTGCGTTAATGAAGGCCCCTATTCATGTTCTTTCTCATATATCGTTCATGTACAGAAAGCGACCAGTTAGATTTTTATTATTAGTATAGATATAGATTTATTATTTATTTATATTATTTAGTTTAAAAAAATATGACCATGATTCTCAATTTCAATATTTACTTAAAAGTGGCTTCCTATCCAGCTACGTCGGAATGCTCACATTATATTAGCCTTATATTGCATGCTACTTAAACTTTTCACTCTTTCATATTTAAGACAAAGATTTCAGTACCTTCGTTTATCCCATGTCCATATCCTTCGGTCAACCTTCGGACCCGCCCGTACAACTTAACATTGCATTTCCTTCAATCAAAAATTATTCACTGTCTTAGCGATCCGACTTTGGAATTCCCTATCCCTTACTATCCGACGATTTGAGACCCTACAGATCTTTAAAAAATAAGTCAAATTGTATTACTTTAGTCTTTAATATTTGTTTTTGGCTATTTTCCTTCTGCTATGATTTAACGATCCACATTACTGCATATCAAAAGTGAGTTTAGTTGTTTATTTATATAATTTATATATATATGTTGGTATGCATTTATTTTATGTATACATTTATATGTATGAATGCACTTTTTTCTTTTTACTCGTACCGTGATTCATCATCATCATCTCAGCTGGGCAACGCCCACTGCTGGGCAAAAACCTCCCCCAAAGGATCTCTACGACGATCGGTACAGCGCTGCCAGTGAGCCAGTGGCTACCCGCGACCTTCACCAGATTATTATTAGATATTTACTTATTTCTCATTTTCTTTCCTTCACTGAATGTACCCCTCCACACTTTATTCATTTCGCTGGGTCCTCTACCCAAAGTTTGTCTGGAAGAATTCGTATTTAGCGATCAAACCTCCTGTTGTATTTACATATTATGAGCTGACTTTTTTATTTACTTCTTGCCATTGTTATGATGTAAAATAAATAGTATTCTAATCTACCTATTCTATTCCAATTCTGTTTGTTAAAACAAACGCATGGTTAAATATCCATACATAAAATTAGTCGCTAGACATAAACACGATTGAATTGCAAGCAGGTGGTAGACACTGGCGCATAATCTACTATGACTTAATAATACAAAGTTAGTTTGACTATATTGTGTTTCAAATTTATTTTGTGAAAAAAAAGTAAAGTGAAAACTTACATAATTATATCTTTTAATAATAATAATCTTTTAATGAAAAGTGCTACATTCGTTGTTATTTACAGTGCACAAGAAATTGGAAATGGTAGAATATCGTGTATTTATTTAAGAAATTGAGTTAGTTTTCCTCGTCACTTACCAGTTTTTAATTTACTTTACAGTTCCATTAACCTGATTGCAGGCTTTCAAATTGTCCTTTTAAACTACAGTCGGAACTAGAGCTATCGAGCTTAATATTAAATTTTTGGTGGGTTTTTTAATAATTTGATATTTTTGTAACTAAATGTGTTACTATTTTTCTTCAGAAAAATCATTATTCAAATAGTTTCATCAGAATTCGAGTAAAATAAAAGTTAATAATTAAGGAGAATAATTAAACCAATGTGACATTATCAAGTGCTCTCAGAATTCATAGTGTGTCTTTGTTTAGCATCTTTCTGACTGTCTGCATTTTTCGTCCTAATTCAACGTTCACCGTTATTAAATGTAAAGAAACAATATTTTACTACGATAAAAATATTCCAAGCAAAACTTTATTACAATAGATTAAATTCGAAAGAATTTTTCCTTTCTCTTCTAAATGTTTTTTACAAGTATTTCTGATTTGAACAATCAGAATAATCCTCGTTTACATTTACAAGGGTTTAAGGCAGGTTTATTGTTAGGACGTACCGAGGATTATACGCATAAACCACGGGGCGTATTGTGTGACAAAAAATATTATTTATCTGACATAAATTCATGTTATATAGTAATAAAACACTTAATCAATTGGATAGTTACGGATTGTAATGAGATAACCTTTTAATTTCTACAACTGAGAATTACCAACGTGTTATATCCAACTTCATATAAATTGCACTCGTTTAACATTACAGGTGTCAGGACAAAATATCCTAATAAATGAGCCCTTCATAAGAATATCAAATAGCAATAATATTTTTGGGGTAATAATAGCGATAGTATAAATTGAGTTACAATGTCCGCCTTGAAAACAGTGAATGGCCATTGTGACGAGAAAGTAAAAAAGGACCACCGAAGTATTAAGTACAGTACAAGTATACATATAAGAGAACAAGGCCTTACCCATCGCACGACAACGGGAGCTCAAACATCGACACCAATAGCTGCATAGCAATGCATGCATTCTTTGATATTGAAGCAAGCAGCATTAGACAAAGTAATTGCACCAACTTTCAAGCAGAAATGTATAGAATAATAAACTGTGTACGTAAGAATCTAAATACATATACTATATTATTTTTAGGGAGCCCTTCTGACACAATAACTGTAGGAGGTAATGTTAGATCTTTTATTTCCAAAACGAAGATCTTTTTTTTATTGCACAATATGTTCAGTCGAAGTAAGCGTTTGTGTGTAACTGTTCTAGAGTCGTGGGTGTTCATTCCATTGTTACCCACGACATAAAGAAACTTTGTGACTCTTCTAGATTACTCATTTTTTATTTATTACGACAATGAAGACTCTCTTTACTTTTCTCAACTCTCCCTTTACTGAATAATAGAGGTGCGTATAGGATTCTAGCTTGGATTTAAGAGGTGACTTTGAACTAATCCATCATCAAAATAAAATACACTTTTTTAGGTACTAAAAGTAAAAAGACTACGTTAAAATTATAACGTTTATACATAATAATAAAGTCTATAATAAAACTGTATTTTATCATTATTATTATTTTATTTTAATATATGTAGGTGAAATATTCGTAACTCTCGATCAATGCCCATAAATACTGACAATTACGATAAAATTAATTCGAAGCTTAAATTATTGCCTGTTGTAATTTCTGCTGCTCTGTTACCTTTTAATTACGACTACAGTTCCACGAACAACCCCGCCACTTTATATCTTCGCAATCTACGATTAAAAACTACAAATCTAATAGGTACAGTCATATAGCTTGTTGTCTGATTGGAGATTAGAACAGGATTATGAGTATGAGGAAAGAAAATTTTATTGTAATATCAGTAAACAGGTGTAAGAGGAAGCGTAATGAAGATTTGATGACTTCAATGAATGAATTAAAATCACTTATCATTGGCGCTATGTCATAACAAGAGTTTAAGACCGATCAGTACGACCAAAATGAGTTCATATTTTATCTCAGAGGAATATGAAAAACTAAAAAGTAGCTATAATTTATGAGTAACAATATACGTCATATTTCTCTGATTGAAACGAAAAATACAAGTAACAAATATGTATAGTGGTAGAATTTGAAACGGTAATTTTTAAGGAGAAATTTATTAATGCTGCAAAAGAAATAAATGATGAATTGCCAGTTTGCAAATTGACTCTGGTAAAAAAAAATATTAAATAATAATAATAATAATATATTTTTTTTAAATATTAAACTCCTATTTAATATCAGGAAATTTAACAACAAAAAAACAAGTGATTGTTTTCACTATCGCGAAATTTTGCCGAAACAAATACATAGGTACAAATACAAATATTGCTGGACAGTTCATAGATACAATTACCTTAAAAAGTACGATGTATTGACTCCTATTCGTATTAGCTGTGAATAAGACCTTGCTGAAATGGTGAAAACAATATGACTAGATTAATTATGTTCCCGTTGCTTACTTTAAATGTTTATACTTTCTCCATAAATTCTTGATACACACTTTATTTAATTTAATACAATTACATATACATAGGTCACACTAAAAGTTTCCGGAATTGGCCACTTACATAAACAATATTGAACTCTTTAGCCGTAGAGTACAAGTTGTTTCATCAGATTGTCAATTGTTTTCACAGTGTGGCATAATTTTAAAAATTGCGTGATTACAATAAAATGGATTTAACAACGGAAAATTTTCGTTGCCTGATTTTTTACGATTTTAAGTGTAATTTGACAGCTCAGCAGAGCCTCGTTCGGCTTCAGTCTGCTTTTGGCGAAGAAGCACCATGTAAGACAACTATTTATAGCTGGTTTCCAGAATTTAAACGCGATTGTGTCAATTTCTATGATGAAATTTGTGAAGGACGCCCGTGCACCGCTGTGAACCACAAAAACACTGATGCTGTGCGCCGTATGATTAAAACATACAGGCATGTGACCTACCATGAGATCCGGACATCTTTGGACATAGGAATGAGTCAAATACAGTCAATCCTACATAAACATTTGGGTGTGGGAAAGCTGTGTTCTAGATGGATCCCACACAATTCGATTGATGATCGAAAAACGGACCGCATCACTTAGGGCCATGCTATGCTTGCCAGATCTAACGAAGGGGCTTTAAATTTGGTGTGAGAAATAGTTACAGGTGACGCAACATGGATTTATAGCTAAAATCCCAAAACAAAGCAGCAATCGAGGGTATGGGTCTTTCGAGATGAGCCGATTCCAAAGAAAGTGGCACGCGTGAAAAGTGCCTCGAAGCGGACGATTGCTTCTTTTTTTTATAAAACTGGACACGTGACGGCTGTTCCTTAAGAAAATCGTCGTACCGTGAATAGTGACTGGTACACGACCATTTGTTTACCGGAAATTATTGACAAACTCCGTGAAAATAACTGTAAGTGCCATATCATCTTGCACCACAATAATGCAAGTTCCCATACGGCCAGACAGACAAATGAGTTTTTGAAGGCGAAAAATGTACAACTTATGAGCCATCCAGCATTCGGTCCTGACCTGGCACCATGTGACTTTTTTCTGTTCCCAAAAATCAAGAACCAATTACGCGATCAACGGTTTTCATCACCAGAAGAGGCTGTCGAAGAATATGAAAAACATGTATCTGAAGTCACCAAGGAGGAGTGGCACAAATGTTTTCAAAATTGGTTTGATTGTATGAAAAAGTGCATTGACGCAAAGTGAGAACATTTTGAAAAACAATAAATCCATTTTTGACCTTTAATAGTATTTTTTTATTATTGATTCCGGATACATTATATTATTAGATATTACCATTTTGCTTTCCTTTATATCCAAATGAAATCTATTCTTTTTATCGAAATTAAGATGTCCCTCGATGTCACCAAGTTTCAGACCTATATCAACTCCCATGACAAGATCTTAAGTAAATCTAGTAGTAAAAACTACTCTGACAGGAGACATTAATCTTGATATAATGACGGAGAACATAAATGAATACATATCATAATACCTTAATTTGCTGACAACTTATAGTCTGAAGTTACAAGTTGCTTGCCCCACCCGACATTCAGCTTGTTTAGATCATTACGTATACTGCTAGGAATAACTCCCTTGTTTATGAATTGACTTAAATGTTTCTTTGTTTGTTTAACATTTATTGAAAATTCACAAAAATGAATGTTACAACGGACGGACTTAATGCCTTGAGGCATTTTCTACCAGTCAACCTTGGCGATGACCAAAAGTTGTGGTAGTTGTAAAACAAAGCAACTCTAATTGAAAGTACACATTACACATACATAAATTATAAACATATATATACAACAAATATTTACAATACATAAATAATGTATCTTTTTTTAGTATAGAGCAGTGCTTCCCAAACTAGTTTCGTTATCGTACCCTTTAATAAAAGTTTGCATTTATGAGTACCCCTCCCCAGATAAAATGTGTTTCGTTTTTCTTAAGGCGTAAGCGCCTTATTAAGTTATAAGTAATAAGGTTCATTTTAAACTACATCTTGTTGACATAATTCATTATTATAATATTTCTATGACTTAACTGTTTTAACTTCTCAGTATTTCCGCCATTACCGATATAGTTTTTATGTACCCCCAGGTTACGCGTACCACAGGTTGGGACTGACTGATGTAGAGGATGGTTTGGAATTGGTCCAAAAAAGTTGGTTGTGGCTTACGTCAAGGAGTCAGTATCCCATAGGGCTTAACTGATAACGAAAGCAAACGCACCCCTTAATTATTAGGACTTAGGGGATAATACTAAAATTAGTCGACAATAACTAGTTAGTACTGTTTTGAGCAGACGTGGTGCTTGCTTATAATCAATTGCGTGATCTGCTCATCCCGTAATTTTATTAGAAACATTTTGTAATACCATACTGACCGTACCGTAAGGTTTTAAAAAACATGAAACCGACTTCCAGAAAAAAAATTACGTGATAAACCTATAGACGATGGAATAAAAATCTGTAGACTTTAGAACGAATGAGCGCCTACAAAGGGACGTTTCATCAACGGTATATTAATTATAAAGAAAAATAAGAAAAGGAGGTACGAGTATGTAGGCTCCTTTATATGCTCTCTAATATATTAAAAGAAAACGAAAAAGATTACAAAATCAGTACATATACATGTTTAGGAAGTAATAGAAAATTTATAAAATAAA
Source organism: Megathymus violae (assembly GCA_003671415.1). Lineage (NCBI taxonomy): Eukaryota > Metazoa > Arthropoda > Insecta > Lepidoptera > Hesperiidae > Megathymus > Megathymus violae. The sequence goes on along the minus strand of PDGT01000004.1, from coordinate 1,383,568 downwards.
AGAATGTAAAATAGTTCGTCGGCTACAAGACTTAAAAAACCAAATTTAAATAAAATATCATTACATATCGGCGCCAAGCCTAAAACACTTAGCGATTTAAACACCTTAATTTTAACGGAATATAATACTAACAAAACTGTGCAATATGGCAGGTTTGAACCGAAGTAGAGGATTCCGGGATCGCCATAGGAACGTAACCGGAGTCCTTTAAGCGCTGTGCTCCTATCAGGCTCTGCCCGGGAGACATGTCCCGTCTCGTACCGTCCGATCTTATCGACGGTAACCGACCACACATACCTTCGTCCTCCCCGGACGACATTATATTTGAAATTGTAAATGTTATGTAATGTAAATGTAAATTATTCTTTATGACGAAAGAAGTGTTTTCTTTCTTTCTTTCTTTCTTTCTTTCTTTCTGTCTTTCTTTCTTTCTTTCTTTCTTTCTTTCTTTCTTTCTTTCTTTCTTTCTTTCTTTCTTTCTTTCTAACATTGTTCGATCAAGAAAATGTTATGTTGCATTTACACAATTGAATGAACCTTTCATTTTGTTATATTTTCTTATTAATTAAAAAAATCATAATATTTTTATTCCAGTAATAATTAAACAAAATGTTTTGTTTATTTCGGTTGTTACGACAACTTGCCAAACTATATTTACCAATTTTATTCCCTTCTCTATCTATCTCATGTAAAAATCGAAGATCGACAAGACATACACTAGGGAAAAAATGTCGATCATGCAAACAAGAAGTATTTATCATTATTTTTCCAGTCTTATGACTCGATAGATAATAAAATCAAAAAACAAGCGAATACGTTAATAATTATTAAAATTATTATAAAAAATATATATTTTTTGCCTTGAATAGACATAATTAGGTTTATTGATATTTTATATACATAAACTATCATGTGCGCAATTATGTCTTTTCACTACATAACAAATTTTATTAAGATCGGTCTAGCCGTTCTCGAGTTATAACGAGACAGACAGACAGGCGGACGAAAATTTTCATAATGGTCAAATTGATGTCATTGAGACATAAAACGAATATTTATTATGAAATGTGACAAATAAATGGTATGTACAGACAGAGAGACACTACAGATTTATATAGTAGTATAGATGTACTGTCCATAATGTGCTACTCATACTTTATTATTTTAGTTCATAATAAATAATAAGTTATCTGTTTATATTCTACACTTTAGGCTAATTTTTCAATTCTACGTATAAGAATAACAAATAAATTATGTTAAAATATTATCATGCAAGCGTATACATACATGCATTAGGCGAACTCGAAAAATCTGCGCTAAAGGCGTTAAGAGTATTTTAATGTTAAATTTGGCGGTTTGAATTGATGTTTTTTTTTTTTGAACTTTTTTTTTGAGTGCAAAAACGTACAATATCACATCGACAACCTGGTAGCTGCAACAAGATTTTTTTTAAATAAAGGGAAATTGAATGTAGTATCTGTCAACTAGGTATTTGTTCTAAATGACAGATAACGTAAGTTTCGGTGACATTCATAACATAAATACTGTTATGTCAAAAAATTACAATACAGTTCAAGAATAAAGTACAATATAAAGGAAATATTTTTTGATCATATTCCATAATACGCTAAAATACTAAGATGCCTCTGAAAAAAATTATGAAAGGCTTGCCCTCGGACCTCTTGGCTGCTGAGGGTTTATTGTATCAAGACTGGGAAGCGCTGACCGTGTGTCAAAGGGAATGCATAACAAGGGTTGGAAATACAATTCAGTTAGAACAAGAAGCGTATTTATCACATCACCCCGAGGTCACATGTTTTTGTAATGTTCTGCGTAAATATGAAATATTTAAAGCTTTGATCATACGAGGAATATGATATCATTTTTAAATATCACTTTTGCTTCAACATTAATACACTGTGTAGGTTGCAAACTTCACACACATTTACGAACAGTTTGGAGAACTTTTACGTGATCCAGTTCGCTTATCGTGTTTTCCTTCCTATAACCAAGTGATAATCTACATATGTTCAGTTCAAACAACTTTTTTTAATATCTAAGTAATTAATTAGAACGCACTAAGAATTTATCATAAAAAATATTGTTTAAAAGAGCCGTTTGCGGAGACATTTATGCCATAAAAATACTAGATCACATAATATATTGTAGTATGTTACTGCGAAACAGTATTGTTATACGAGTATTTGACGATCCCGTAGCGTAGCCCAGCTGGTAGTGACGCCTCCTACTGAGAGAAGGGTCCCGGGTTCCAATTTAGGCAAGGGCAAAACATTTATGAGATCGATACAATTTTGCTCTAGGGTCATGGGTGTTTGTAATGTATGTAATGTTGTTTATATTTGTATATGTCAATGCCAACCACACAGAGAATCCTAGTGCGGAGGTGTGAGTGCATATACTTAGATCAGTGTAGACTATTATTTGCGCAGTGCAGTGTCTGAACATCTAAAATGCATTTTTACTAATAAATAAAATTGGAGTGTCGGTTTGTAATATTAAAATAACTAAAACTACATCAATATGAATGTATATTGGTACATATACCAAAATAACATTTTTACAATTTTTGTCTGTCTGTCTGTCTGTCTGTTTGTTCCGGCTAATCTCTGAAACGGCTGGACCGATTTAGATGGGACTTTCACTGGCAGGTAGGTGATGTAATAAGGAATAACTTAGGATACTTTTATTTCTACTAAATAACTTTTTTGTTAAATTCCACGGCGACGAATTCGCGGGCACTGCTAGTCTTAAATAAATTTGATTGTTTTTGATGTCTGACATAAATAAATGTATATGTAGGTGTGTGTATATATATGCGTATGTATGTAGAGTTTCATTTGATCACAATTTCCTAAAAAGTATCTATGTTAAAAGATCCGATCCGATTTATCAGTCTTGAAAGCTCAAAAGTTTCAAACGAATTTGTTGCTGTATCGGTTTTATTAAAACTGACATAAAATATAGCGATGCCATAAAATTAAATTGTATCAAACTACAACATGCACTTAGTGCATATTATTCATCTTATAGGTCAAAGCTATGCTTGAAATTTTTATTAGCAAAATGGTGCGGTTGGAGAAAAGAAAAGGATTTTTAAAGGAAGCAGCAGAACATTTTACCAGGCCTGCTCAACTTCTGGACTTTGAGATAAGGAAGCATTTGAAATTACCACCTGACGGACCTTATATAAAGGTTATTTCAGAAAGCTGTCAACGCTGTCGGAATGTACAAATAACTTATTATTTCATATGCAATTAGACAGTATTGAAGGTCACCTACAGGTATTCCAAATCTATTTCCATTAATTCGATTGTGCACAAGGCGTGAATTTTATTCGTTTTCACTGTTCTCTCCAAGAATAAACTCTATTACTAAATCTACGCTGAGCAGCCGTCCTTCATCCGCCTTTAGACTCCGTATCTTTTGAACCGTATTAGGTACTCCATTTAAATTTTCACAGTAAAGGTTTATACGGCGAATGTGTAAAATAATGATTGTACTTTTAGAAATTTTATTAAAGGTTTGTAAATAAAACCGGTCAGTTGTATTAAAGAATTCGAATGCATGCAAAGCAATAAAAGTTGTTGAATTATATGACTTGATAGCACTGTACACATTTTGTAATAACTCATATATTACTTAAACGAGTACCTTTACTTTGTCATAATATTGCTTCGTTATACTGAAATAACAATTCCTGAGAATGACTCGAATTACACTGTTTTTAACTACAAATTTAATTTCCTAACGTTATAATAATATTTTGAAACGACAGTATAAAGAAAATAAGAATATTCATAAGAGATGATAAATTCCTACGTTTGAAATAGACGATATATAATGAGAATCATGACATTTTTAGGTTCATGTATAATATATATATAATTTTAAATTTAATATTCAAGTTTGAACTTGCATTAATTTTGACCTAACATATTTATTCATTTCAGCGAGATCAACCACCATTTTGTTATGAAGATAAAGATTTGGAGTTTGATTTGCAAGACATTATCAAAAAGCACTATCCCATGGAGTCGTTTAGGATCCCGACGCCACATTTTAAGACCCCAGATACAATGTCGTCCTCATTTATATCTATCATGACCTCTGACACCACATTGCCAACACCTGGTTAGTACCAAAGAGGTTTCTCTCTCTCTTTCTTTTCTTTTATTCAGAATTCGTGCACTGAATGAATTCTTCGTTATGATTTGGACTAGTTGACCGTTTTGTGGATTTGTTATAACTGGATCAATACTGGGTGCATGTATCAACATACACTATTTAATAGAACACCTAATCATGATAAAAATACACATTATTCAAAAATACTCGATAACATATTGCAACGCAAAAAGAGAAAAAAAAAGAAAAAAAAATATTTTCTGATTTCGTACTGCCCTTATATAACAGTACCTATTATGTAAATTGAAAAAAAGATTTTGAATAGAATTTTACTTACAACTTTCATTTGTTTTTTTTTTTGGCTATTTATTAATTTCCTTGCAACGTAGTGTATGAAATTTTACGTGATTCTGTTGTTTTAGCAAATTTAACATAATTTTTGTTTTTTTTTGGACAAAATTTTTTTATTATCGGATGAACAGAACTTCCTTTGATAAGATTTAATAATAATGACGGATCTCAGCGCAACTCAGGTGTCTAAAGTTGTAACAAAAAAGTGGCACAAACATTACGAGTAACCAAGTCTGTGATTGTTTGCAATTTTAAACAATAACAACAGACTGGAAAGCATACCAGATTTATGGGACGAGGTCAGAAAAGAGTAACAACAGAGAGGGACAACTTGTGTACTAAGTTGTCGTCTCAGAAACCACATTTAAACTTATTCGAGGTACAGAACAAGCTACAGGAAGTCGGACAAGTAACAGTTAGCACCCAAACGATTACAAGAAGACTTAAGGCGGCTGATAAAGGGCCGTACTTGCCAGAGACCCTTCGCTTACCGCGGATCAACGAGTAGCACGGTCTAGCCTTGCTCGTTCGCACCGAAGTTAGGATGATAACGCTTGGGAAAAAGTACTCTTACAGTGATGAGTCCAGACTCTGGCTTAAGAATATTTCTTAATGGAAGGATCAAAGTATGAATACGACCCAAAGGAAAGATACGTTCAGTATAACATTTTTGGGTGAGAGCCTTATTGTGGAGGGTAAATAATGATGTGAGGCGGTGTTTCCTTACGAGAATATACAGAGCTACACGATATCGCCTTCGTAAAATGGGTTTCTGACTGTAACAAGATTTTGATATTTTAGAGCAGTTTGTTATGATTTTCTTCTAATGCACAATGATTCTCGTTCGCACACTGCGGCGGTTGTATCGCAGTAACTTAATGAGGTCAGAAACCAAATTTTGTGGTGACCAGCACACTCGCCAAACCTAATACGATAGAACATATTTGGGATAAACTGGAAAAACAAAGTAAACAAAGAAATCCAGCACCAGCTAACTTAAGGGATCTAAACTGCATTTGTTGGAGCATGAAACCTATTGCCACAAAGTTTCATTGACAATTTAATAAAAGTTATGCCCAGACGGATGTAGGCAGCTATGACAGCAACAGAAGATAATGCTAAATACTGATCGTGTCAGCCATTATGAAAAAAAACAGCCTTTAAAACAATATTAAATTTTTTTTATGTTAGATCAAAACTCCTTACAATTAAAAAACTGAGGCAACTGCCTCTTATTTGATTATTTTATTTCATTAAGTCAAAATTTTTTTGTTAAAAATGTTACCTAATTTCATTAATTGATTCTATTTAACAAATTTAAAAACTTATTGTACAAATAAATCTATTATCATATTAATTTTGACATTCCTCTAAATATGTCCATGAGTGTATATAAATTATCGTAAGGAGTCACCAGATGTTACGAATATTTCTTACTCCCATCTACGGTACGAAGAAAGTAGTAGACTTAATAATCTGTTCCTCACCCGCACATACAGCATAGCTAGTTACATTTTTCCTTAGTAACATTTCACAGATAAATAAAATTTACTTCGGTATTATGGCGTTGAATATTATGATATTGAAAATTCGGCAATATACATATCGGATATGGGCAGTCTTGATGACGTCGTATTCAGACATCTGTGCGGGTGGATACATGGTAATTCAATGTTCCCATAAGAATTTACTTTTAACGGTAATTACCGATGAAATGTGTAACAGTTACTAGCTGAGAGGTACTAGTCTCCAGCATGGTTAAAATGTAAATATGGCCTGCCATTTCTCCCTTACCTAGTCTTCGTTGTAGAACGATTTTTTGAGTATATTATTGTCATAGCGACGGTGCTAACATCACTCGGGTCACGTGCCACGTTCATTTTAGTAATCGGATTCTAGTAACTGTCTCTGTATGTCGAAAAATAATATAGCAAAAATTTTCTTATGTTTTGAATTAAAATTTTATAAAATCAACTACAATTTCACTGTATTACAGTTGTAGAATGTTACTATAGTTATACCGAAAGTTGTACGTGTCTGAATGTCCCTACTCGATGCAACAACAAGATCAACGTATAACAGATTTGCACTTTAACAAGATTCTGAGTGTATGTACCTAATAGTCGTATATCCGAAGGCAAATATCACGGCGTATTTGATATTCAATGAAACTTGGTAGCACTGGAACTGTTTCTGCTAACATAATACCAAGAATGGTACGCTGGGTCTGTACCAGCAAGGATTGAAAGTTATAATACTGTTTCAGAAGACAAATAAGTTGTATTGTTTGGTTTTTCGATTTGTTCATCTTAATATTTTCATGATTTCGTTATTTTGATTTTTGGTATAAAATTTCGGTTACGGCATACGCTACGACGTGATATTATATCTCACGAATCTCACGTAAGCGGGTGACCCTTACCTGTAATTATAATGTATATGAACACAGTCACCTGTGTGCGTAGAGTCAAGTAGTGTTAGCAAGGAAAACTCTTTATAGGAAAAAATTATAAAGTTGTAAGAGTCGTGCACCGTTGTCTTTCGATGAAACGAAAAATCTTTTAGTAATAAAAACGGTACTTACGTATTAACGCCACCGCAGCAACGTTCTGTTTTCGGCAAATCCCAAATACGCATTTTCGTAGCACTAAAATGCACTCTCCCAGGTCACTTAGGTTAAGTTAGGTTAGGTTACATGAGGTTAGGTTTAGATTGTCCGCACTCCCTAACTATTATGCTATGGTAAATTTTTGGTGAGGTGGCGTTAATACGTACATAAGTATCATAAAAACATTTTTATTCACGCAAGCTACTCTTCCCCACATTATGTTTCCTTGTCATTTGCGTCTATCAAATTTAAATTATTTATATCAAATTGTATGTCATATTATTTCATGTATTTGTTCCTTTATACATTACTTTCATAGATTAGTTTATTTATGTTTGTCATATAGATACTGGATAGAGTTTATTCTTGTCTTTTTTGTAGGATTAATTCAGAAACTGTAGTGCGTATTGTTATATAACGCAAATGTGACAAATTACAATTTGGCTCTTGATGACGTTTTGTGAATTCAATTTTACCAAACGAGTTTATCGTTTTATATAAACAATTATTATTTAAACTATGCCTAACATGGTATTATTGAACTGCAATGCAATACAAATAAGGCAAAGAATGAGAATATTTCTTTGTCGGTACCTCACTGAGAACAACTTTTCTCCGTTTGTTTTCCATGTTGACGGTACTTGATGTACAATTTTGACTTAAACCAATTAACACTTGTGATGCATCGGCCTCAGGTGATATACATCGATCGCTTCCTAGCAATGTGCACGTGCATACATACATACACCCACACGATCATGGGCAACCCGCTTACGTCAGATAAAACATCTACACCTGGTGTTAAGAAATCGGAAAAGGGCTTATTTCTTTGCCTTTATGGTAGACGTGGGTCATTTAAAAAAATATATATTTTGAGCAATTCACTAATCTAATAGACAACTAGACTATTCATTAGGATATACTACGTTTCTGTACTTGTAAGGTAGAATTATCTGATTTGACATTAATAGGAAATATTTGAACACATTTATATTATATCTGTACTCTTCCAGCTTTCTATGAATAATTAGAAATCTTTATTATGAGTAATTATTATTATTAGTTTAATACTATCTAGTCGTTAATATTAATTACTATAATAATGCTATAAATATTATATAACTATAAAGAGTCGCGCGAAGATATTTCTTTAATAAGAGTGAAGAACATAATTTCACCCATTCTTCGATAATAAATCTAATTATATGCAATTCTCTGAGAGTAGTATTCTAAATAGATTTACTTACTATGCCTGTGAACTAACCGCTTTGTATTTTATATTAGCAAATGCCCTCGCTTCGCTTCGGAAAAACCACCTTACGATTAAATATAACATCTGCATTTTTCTGGGCTTTTCTCGTTCTATGAATTACAATTTTTTTTTAATAGTCGAGAAACGAGCAGACCAGCCACCTGATGGTTATATGGTCACCGTCGCCCATGGACATCAGCAAGACTGAAGGTATCACTGATGCGTTGTTGGTTAGGAAATGAGAAGAAAGTTAGAAAGAAAATACTGGCTCTCAAGCCCCCAGCCGGAACACGACGAGTCGTTTGGCGGCTGAATCAAGCAGGAGGGTGGTAGCTAGCCAGACAAGCTTCACGGAAAGATAATAATACCAGTATTAATATTAATGACTTTATAATAATACTGATAATATAATCCTTACGCGAAGCCTTACCACCAAGCAGGCTGGCTTTTGTCGTCTCTTACGACACCTGTTCTGCCAGCATGGGATTGGGGGGAGTATTCTAAGACCACCCAATACGGCCTAAAAATTACAATTAACAAACAAATTACAATATTAATTTATATTTTTTTTATTTATGGACGGATTGCAATGAAACAAACTTTAAGTACTAGGGGTAGCATACTATAATACATTAGGGAAAACCAGAATGAAATCTGTTAAGTCGTTTATAAGATTAGCGGGAAACAAACAAACAAATATTATACTAGATTATATTATATTATAGGACATATAACTATTGTTTTGTTTGTTGCGTTAATTAAGGCCCGTAATAATGGTTTTCTCATATATTATAGATGTACAGAAAGCGATCAGTTAGAATTTCATTATTAGTACAGATAAATTATTAATTATTTATGCACGTACCAGTACGATTACAAAGCTCAGTCGTAACATAAGCAGTAATAAAAACGTAAACAGACATGGTTGTATCTAATGTGTTATACATTAAATATGTACTATATTGAAATATAAGCCTAAGCACTCTCGATGCGGAATCCCAACCGCCAGAGTGTTGAGAGGAAATTCACTGTCTGTAACTTAATACAAACTTAATTAAAAATAAATTTGTAACGTTTGGTCTATATAGAATACGCGCTTTAAGCGGGAATACTATCATAAAATGTTTAACTTCAATACTTTTATGTACACGATTAGCAATGTGTTCTAGCTACGCAGCAAGCGCGGTTAAAATCGCAATGGCAGTTCTTGGTATAACACTTTAGGTTCAAAACTTTGATCTGTGATGTATTATTGCGTCCTTTTGCTGTAAAATTTATAAATAATTAATGTGATAATATTGAATATACGGAGCGGTGTGATATTGCAAGATTACATTTGTCTATGTAATTTCTTCTCCAACAGAACCAATACCCACACCGGAGCTAACACTTTCTGAGAACATGTTTACGTTAGTTTCAAACACTGTCGACAAGGCGATATTCCTTCAAGTCGATGACTCAGCACTACGCTATGACACTGCGTATGTTGAGCTCATGAAAGCAGTTGAAGAAGCTATGGAGATACCAGTTATTGAAATAAAAAAGGACATTGCGCAACTATATTTTAATGCATACAAATTGTTTGAAATTGATATCATGGAGAACGAGCGTATTGGTATGTTGAATTTGAAAATTAAAAAGTAATTTGCAATAGTTGTAAACAATGCATGTAATAATATTTTACGATTTTTATACCACTTCACATATTTTATATAATTTTTTTGAATCAAGATAATAGATTTTTTAAACTAATTACTAAACTATTAAAAAGTGAAATTTAAAATAAATTGCATCATTAAATAGAAAATGTCACTTACAAAATATTTATTCCGAAGTATTTTAATAGATAATTCACTATCATAATGATTTAATATTATGTCAAACAGCTGCAGAAATAGCATGGGAGAAACGAATGAGAAAGAAGTTAAAGAGAACATTACGAAGACAGAAGAATTTTAAAGGTATTTTTTTATAAAAGTAATAAATTCACATACAGCTCAGCGTATGTTAGTAATCATTGCAGTCCTAGAACATTTTCAACCCATTTCAAACAGAATTACAAAAACATTTGAGGTTAATGACAAATGTGTTGATAATTCTGTAGAAGTAGAAGCTTAGTTTAAGCAAAACGCCTCACGGTAGAAAAAGGAGGTGTAGAACTTAATTTTAATGCTACTGAGCGGACCTTATTAATTAATAGGGATAGTGAAGTAGGAAGGATTATTTCATAAAAAATCCATGACAGTATTCAATTTTCATTCGATTGTAAATTTCAAACTAGATCCTCGATGTCTTAGTAATAGTCCTAGAAATAGTAATAGCACTAGTAATCAATGTAATAGTCCTAGATGTAAAGATTATTCAATAGCAGCTTAATACATAATCCGGATTCTCCACCAAAATGGCCGAATCATCTAAACATTCCTTCATCACACCACACCAAGGTGTCAAGTTTCTAGAACAGACATAACATAACCGGAATTCTAATAAAGGTAAATGTGTTAATTGTGCTCTTCACAGACCACGGCTCTCGGGTTGACATGGTGAAAACAAACTTGCTTTGCGTTAGGTCAACGCAGGTTGATTTCTTTTCGAGTATACCTCTAGATATACAAAGAATTGAAAGGTATATTTATTGGTGTTATTAGTAATGTTTTTTTTTTATTTTCAGGTTATGAAACCCCGCCAACGCCTAAGAGTGAAATTTCATCACATGAGAGTTATAAAATACCACCTCAGCGTCCTTGTGTGTGTCATCCACAATTCAATTATAACAGATATCCTAAGGTAAGATCACCAATATTTTTGTAATACTGACGGCTATTTATTATATTAAGTATTAACTAATAAGCACTTATTTACGAACTACTAAAACCTAGTAGTCGAAATTTGAGCGAAATCGTTATATAACGTTCTGTTTCCAAATTTATATTATTGATAACTCTGAAGCCTTCAATAACTATCAAAGAAGAAAAAAAGAAAATCATTTGACTAACAGAAGTGAAAAAGATACTGAACTATTTGTCTATTCATAACGTATTATCTGTATTGTGGGTTAAATAGACACACACCATTCATACGTCATAGACATTCCGTCCGGTACAGACTTATACACTTTGCTTCGTCAATTCTTACGCGTGCCACAAACGATTAAAACAATTAGCCCGTGTCAGTGTTTCACATTTAATCATACTATAGAGAGAGAGAAAAGGACTTTTAGTCGTCTAGGATTATACTCAGGCAAGCAAACATTAATATTACATAAATATCAATTCTGGTCGAGAAGCTCGTAGGAGATATTTATTACGTAGGCATAATCCGTAAGTGAATATCATCATGACTAACTAATTTATAGGCTATATAATTATAATGTTAAAGAATATTTCAAATACGTTCCGTGGTTCGAGAGAATACCATCGGCACACATACAAACACAAAATTCGCTCTATCCCTTATAATATCACTAGTAACACGCCCTCCATTGACTTAAAGTGTACTAAGTATGTAAATAGCATGCGCATTGTTTTAGTGATTGATTTTCTAATTACGTGAATTAGTAACATGTTAATTTATTTTTGTAGCTGTAGCCGGGTTGTCTTAATTTAATTCACCCCCCTCTTAGTAGAATGTTCATATTAACTTTTATTTCTTACTCTCGATAACAGATCCATATCCGAGAATAAAACGTTACTAACGCTACTAAAGTTTTAGTGCGAAACACGGTCAGACAGACAAAAATAAATAAAAAGAACATATATGTTTTGACTCGTACATCGATAACACAGTATACCTATATTAGAATGTACAAAAAAAATTTTCATGAACAGATTCATACTGGTTACAGCTTTTTTTAAACGTTTACACACTCACACCCCCGCACTAGGATTCCCTGTGTTGCGGGTGGCATGGACATACACAATTATCACATCACAAACACCCATGACCCGAGAACAAACATTTATCTGTCACATAAATATCGGCCCCGGCCGGGAATCGAACCCGGGACCCCACGCTCGGCAGGCAGGGTCACTACCAACTAATAGATAAGTAGTATCTCTCAAGATTGAACTAATGCATTACCTAGTAAACATCTGTAACTTCTTTGTGTATATGTTATTAATTAACTTCATTCCTAAAATATTTATTCATTTGAAATATATAATTTAGCTTTAACAATTCGTTTGTACCTATCGGTCAGTAAATATCTGTTCTGTAGAGAGACTTTGGATGAGGTGTAACTAGTAGGTATATTTAGAAGTAGATACCGTTAACATGATACAGATTCACCTTAAGGAGTGTTTTTCGTTCAATCGTTCGATATGTTTATAATCTATATCTATACTAATAAATAAAATTGGAGTGTCTGTTTGTAATATTATAATGACCGCTTTTTACTAGATGCATATAAATGTATATACGGTACATATACCAAAAATAACATTTTTTACAATTTTTGTCTATCTGTCTGTCTGTCTATTTGTTCCGGCTAATCTCTGAAACGGCTGGACCGATTTTGACGGGACTTTCATTGGCAGGTAGCTGATGTAATAAGGAGTAACTTAGGCTACTTTGATTTCTACTAAATAACTTTCTTGTTAAATTCCACGCGGACGAAGTCGCGGGCACAGCTAGTAATATATAAGTAAGTCGAGCAGGACTTGATATCGATGGATACAAAAACCAACAAATTGGTCATTTTTATTTTTTGCATAACTTATGTAGTTCTTTTAAAAAATCAAAAACATATAAATGAGCTGAATGTTATTCTTTTATACGCTAACGTTTATTTTAAAGTATGAAGGAAAATTTATCACCACTACGTCATAATTTATGGTAACATTGTAAGAGGAACGCGTAAATGATGGAGCTTATCATAATCCTCTATTAACATTATTACAATTTATACGTGTTTTAAGATATTCACACCATTACTGAGAATAGCTCAATAATCCTAATAATAATACATACAATATGATTAAATCGATACTGTCTTTGATTCTATTAATGAGAATCAATCTTAACGTAACACCTCTAATTTTGTAATATAAGAGACAACATCCATCCTTGAGTTCAAGCCACTCTCGTTACTCATCCACTCGTGGTACACTTATACTCTGTAGACTCTTCAATTGAAGATTATAAAAATGAGAATGACATGTACCTAAAGATTTAAAATTGAATATGCCTCGAATTTACCCGTATCACGTACTCGTAACAACGTGTTAAAAAACATGTGAATTTTTGTGGATTGTTGATTCTATATCAAGTAGAAGGTTTGAGTCAATTTTGACAAAGCGTGACTTAGGAACGGGTAATGAAGGATGAGTGCGGTACGACGTAGTATAAACACGTACAGCAACAATTTAAGAAGAATTATATATGAAGGTATAGGTGTCATCATTAGCTTTCTTTAATCCTAATTGTATAAATACTAATTAGTAGATTAAAAATAAATAAATTATAAGTCTTAGTTAAATTATAGGTATTACTTGACAAAAATAGATACTTTTTTTAAGTTCCTTCTTTATTATTGAGGTACTAAAAATATGGACTTAGATGGCAAATGAAATTCACTTTGATATTGCTTTGAACTCGAATGACGCTCATGTTTCATATTACTGCTAAGTGATATCTGATATTAACTTACAAGTGATATTCTGTTACAGGATAGATTTGGCATTTATTTGCCCCGTGAGACCGAGTTTCTGGACAAGAATGTTACGGCGACTCCCCTTATTTCTGAAGGCAGCGATGCAGAAAAGCCTGAAGAAGAATTAGACTCAACCCATTAAAAAATTAGGAACGTTTTAAAAATCAGTTAAAAAGAAAAACCCGTTAATATTTTACCGTACTTTAACTAGATGTATAATTTAGATAGTGTGTCGTAAAGATATTTGGTATTATTATATTTCTAATATTTAGCAGTCTAACCCATTTCTTCTTAGCATTTATGAATATATACATTTGTTCCCAAAACAAAAGACTTGTATTTAACCTGTTACCTTTTAACCGTTCATCTTTGGGATTCTGAGAAAATTTTAGGTGCTTAGGGCATGTATTTCCCCTATCCCTTAGAGAGAGAAAAATTGAACTACTGAAATTCTCTCAAGTCAAGCCTCATTAGGAAGAAGGAAAGCGCTGCTTCACCGCAGTACCCAGAACCTTGCCACCATTATTGTATATTTATACTAGCAACCCTCCCCGGCCTCGCACGGGTCCAATGTAAGTACAAAAGTGTTATCATTGTGGAGCGATTAACTTCCACGGCATCTGCATCGCGATTATCTCGACAATTTTCATTTCGAATGATAAAAGAATTTTTCATATAAGTACTGTGGTTCCAGATATTACGTTCCGCAATTACCAGAAACTCACAAAAATCGCACTATCTCTTTGTTAATATTAGTTTATATAATACAATCTTGATCTTGATGAATAAACTTTTATGTTTGATTTGTAAGATAATTATCGTACAGGCACGGTGCTTCACACCAGATAAACTGCCAGTTTGCTATTTACACATTAATCACCAAACAATATTAAAAATTAGCTTTCCGCCTCTGTCTGTCCTCTATTTCTCTGATTATAGACTATGATGATGTATGCTACTTATATCTCAGTGAGTTTTTTCATGCCAAGCTGGAACGTGTTATAAACAATGTTGTATGTATTGTTTTCTGTGTTCGTAAATTTGACCATGTTTCTCCTTATCGGTCCTGCTTAAATAACATCTCTGTACTCTCATATCTGACTACAACAACAACGCTCCAGGTTACTTAAAATAAAGATTCCAGTCTTTAGATTTCTCCCATGATTGGCAGCTGCACTCTATATTGCACTTTTTTTTCAGCCTCCCGAATGATGCGTTTTTGTGCATCATTTTTTGTAACACTGCAACATTATTTATTTCATCGAAGGTTTTATGGAATAACTTGATTTATTGCAGGATTAACAGATAAAAATCATAAACTTATGTTAGTGACATCCGTCCATATCATTCCTTCGGAAGGTTGTTTTAGATTCCGTACCTTAGAGTAATCCTTGTGAATAAAACTAAGTGTTTTAATACAATAAATCCTATATTGGAACGATTTGGTTTTATTAAAATTTGATTCTTCCACGTTAAGATGTAGTGGTGGAGCTTTTTAATAAGACCTACATCTCTGACGTTTTATAAAATTATCCTAACCTTATTTTACAATGAAAAATGATGATAGATAATGGATCATTAGTTGTGAGTAAACTTAAATAAAGGCACCCATTTGTGACAAATTGTACTTTGTTTCCTAATTCAAGCATTAAGAGGGCCGGTATTGAAATATTCTCGAACAGTACTAGAGGTCGACGAGAGAATAAATAATAATTGAACATACTCCTTGAACAATGTGGACCTAAAGAATAAATTAAGTTTTAGTAGAACATAAATATTTGGATGCCTGGAGAAAACGAAAAAAGCTTAGAAGAGTAGGTGAAATAAATAAAATTGATCGATTGAAAGCAAGGATTTTGCATGGAAAAAACTGCCATTACTTAAGTAGATAATGTTCGAGTAGTGTATCAGTCGGTTACGAGCGATTACTTAATACTTCCAGACGTGATGCCTGAGAATTTGTAAGAAATATCATCAGTGGTAACTACGCCTTGGTAAAAGATATAAAGGGCATTTTTACTGTAAGGGGCCATCCTTGAGACCAAGCCAACCTGCCTTGCTCTTTGCTCAATATTGGAAGAGGCTAGACTGAATGATTCCTCCCATTGCAGGTTGCTGTACTCAGTCCCAACCCACTCACCCCCACCTCATACTATCGGTATTATAAACATTTCCGGTTTAATTCAAAAATCATACGTATCACTATTATATTATACAGTTATTTCAATTAATTCATAAGTAATAAATTACATTCATCAATTTAAAAATGTGTTATGCTATTTTGAACATAAAATTTAACTGTATCTCACAAGTACATACGTCATCCGAACGTTAGAGGTGTAATCACTAATTATTGATACATGATAAAGTAAAAATGTGGACCGGAACTACCTCGCTAAATGTATAATATTCAAAAGGATTTTGAAAAATATTGCAGTACAGGCAACATAGACATAAATTTGTTTAAAATAATAAATAATTAATTAATTAACGATAAATAACATTTTAAGTTACTGTAAGTTAAGGTAGCAATCAGTAAAAAATTTAAAACAAAACAACTATAGGTGTTTACGGTTTTTGCTTTGTGGGCATGTTTGTAGAAATATTAGATGTTCTACTAATGATTTCTCAGTAATAGTAACAAGTTTCATAAAAAAAAACAATATAGTAAATAATAACCTAATGTTCTACAATGAGGTTTATACTAAGCGTTTCAGACAAATTGAGGTCAAAATGTTGGTTATGGCATGTTGATTTTTAACAAGTCTGTTAGTATAATGTTACCTCACATTACTGTCCTTTCATTAATTTTATATATCTGAAATAAACGCATGGTGATTTTTAACAATGACACCCTGTATAGTCGTAAATATATTCATTAATACTTGAAAAGTTAAAAGCCATAATATTTCTGTACGACATAGATTAATCTTTGCAATCTATTAAGTAGAAGAAATAGACGCTCTCAAAAGTACACAAAGCAGAATTAATATTATCAAACAATGCCGGATGAAGGAAAGATTGAATGAAAGCTCTGTAGAAATATTTTTGTTGAATTAAAATTTTCAGTCCTTTGTTTATACCGTAATTGAAATGCACAGGAAGTGATAATATATTTGTATGAACGTCTTAGGAAATTATCTAAAAATGTATAAATGTATAAATTTGTATTTATGTTACATATACTCATTTTTGACAGAGGTCTGCTTGTCAAAATTCGATTTTTTAAAGAATCATCTACACTGTTGCTCTCACAGAGTACATTTTGTTGCTCTTTAGTCAAAGAGTTATAAAATTATATTCATACAATATTTTTCAATTTTGATTAGTTATGTCAGCTGCGGACATGTACAAAGAAATTATCATGCATTAAATTTCGCTAAGCCATGTGGCTTACCCAAGCTATACAGCATTTTCATAGGAATTAAAAAATACCTACATATTTAAAAAATAATACTTTATATATTTATATATTAATATTGACATTTACTTTTATTTATTTGCTTTACTGGCCACGTTTCGCCAAGACTAAGCGATTAGTTTGTCTACCTTTTTCATCATATACACAATTTAAATAAAATTATTATTAACGGGTAAGATTTACTGAACTCTAAAACTAATTCTAAAAACGCAAGAAATTATAATGGAATCCTCTAGATCCTTCGTAAAATATAATTTTGCAACTTTTGCCAGTAAACTTCGACAATTATTTGATATTCTATAACGATAAAGTAAAAAACCTTTGATCATCTTAAAAAACCTTGCGATCATCTTGGAAAGGGCTCTCTCCTGGATGCCTTACATTAAAAAAAGTAAGTCGTAAAGTATTTGCTACTGTGAGATCTTTCGAAAGGTGTAATACTTCCTACCCATTCCTACCAAAAATTTCGTGCCAAGCTCAAGTACCTCCCAATCTGTCGCCGTCGTCCGACTGAATACACGAATACTTTGTTCTCTTTCGTGCTTCTAGTTTTATCTTTTTCAGTAGATTGATAGTAGAGTAGATTTCAGTATCTATATACAATGCCCGTATCTATATACAATAGTTCAGTATCTATATACAATATACAATACAACTAATCTTTCTTTACACACTGCTATCCACTCTTCTAAGTTCAATCCTAAATCCTATACTGTTTTTTCTGTACACCTGTAAATTACCTACCACTGTTTGACCATGTATTAACTGACTAAACTTGTTAAAAAGGCCTTTGACCCCTTAAGTCTCTATAATGTACATAATTTATTTCCTAGTCTCTTTCAATTCCTTCCCTATCTTTACTCCTACCCTAATTATTCCAAAAACATGTTCCCTGTGCCCTAAATTGTCTGAAAGGGATTCTAACCTTTTATGTTTATTTTTCCTATACATGTTTTGTTTTTGGGGTATAATAAAGTGTTTTTGTAAATCCTTATAGACAATTTCAACTTTTGCGCCTGTTTGACCACAAACTAATAAGTTGTATACAATGACAGGTTTAAATTATTCGCATTGTGTTTCACTGGGATTTGTTTTATAAATAATCTTAATAAAGTCCCTCTTGGAGTAGATTTCACTGAGGAGGGATTAATTTAATTACAAATCATCCGCTTCAAATCCACTATGCAAATATTTGAAACAGAAAAAATAATATATTCTTTTATTTTATATATTTCTGAATATTTCTTATTAATAACACGGAAGCTCATCGATAAAATAAGTGACTAGAAAAATAACTTGACAAAAAGAAAAGAAAAAGTTATAGAACTGTTTTGTCTTTGCCGATTTATATAGAGAATTTTATGTTTTTCAAATATTTTTTTTCCAAAATTGTTTTTAAGTCCTTTATTGGCTATCAAACAAAAAAAGGAAGTCGGTTGACGAGCAGATGAGTAAAAGGGGCTCAAAAGATTTTCTTCACGTATTAAAATACTATAGAACCTAGCATTACTATCTCATACGCAAAAACGCCGCGTGTTGAGAGTCTTCTTAATTTTTGTAAGCGATTTACATGCGAATTTTTATCACAAAGATTAAACAAGGATTGTGAAGTATTTACAACTAATATATAAGATATGTAAAATTGATTCCTAAAGTTTTTACTTTATCTGAAAATCCAGAGCACAGTAAAAGAAATACATTTTTAATGACCGTATAATTTGTAATTTTTATCAACCAAGATAAATCATTCGAAACATATTCATTTGTATCATTCACATTTGAGTATATCTAATGTGCTAGTAGAGAGCAGACAGTGTCTCATGGGACGAGACCTGCCACAAAACTTAGGCAGGATCGGTAAATTATTCTTGCCAGCCGGCCTTAAGGGATTTGAAGAACAACAAAAGAAGGTAGCTTAAGGTAGACGAAAATCGATCGTCTTTTAATAGAAACTTCCACTTTTTAGGGTTTCGTATAGCCTATAAAAATGGAACTCTTTCACAATCAATAGCTAATTGTTGCTATTAGACCCAAAAAACTAAAACTTAGTACACATTGGATTCGGACATTGTTAGCTAACAAAAAGACAAACGTAGAGTTATCCTAAATAGATGTATTCTATAATTTAAATTTTGTTTTCAAAATAAAGTACATCTAATATACATTTTTTTAATATATAAATACATTCATACTGGAGGCTGGCTGTATAATGTGAAATTAAATATAAAATAAAACTATCATATTATGATGTCTCGAATTAAAAGGTTCGTTATGACGGCATACGAATACATTTATTCTATAACGCAAGATGTTAATGAAAATGCAGGAAATTGTCCATTCCCCACATTTTTCTTTCCTTTGAAACAACCAAGGCCGGAATAAAAACATCAGAAAATAGTTGCTCACTCATCGTTGAAATTATAGTTTACAGAAAAACCTATAAATATGATTATTCGAACGAACGTCCTTAAATTTTTGCAAGAAAGGTAAAATATCACTGGATTAATATTTACTCGTACAGCACAGAACTTAATTCATGCCCGTTCGATTTTTACTTGACCGGTTTTACTATGTTATTGGGATGATCTACTAAGCATTACGTCTGCGTCATAATACAAGTATCTTTCTCTAAGCATACTACTTTATTATGCATACATACAAAACGTATTTGTAATCTATTATCGAGGTTTGGCAAGAGTGTGAACCCGGCATTAAAAAATAAGTTTTTTTTCAGTTTTATCAAACAAAGAATCATTAGTCAACTTTCATTAAAACAAAACAATGTTCTTATTCAAATATTGTCAAAATACTATTTGAAATATTTATAACATATTTGTCAATTGTGTTGTACACTTTAAATAATTTTATTTTTGTTAAAAAAGGTGAAACTTAGAATACTCAAGACAAGATGGGTTGTATGTTCAGGAGTGATCCAATGACTTTTTGCGATATATATATTCAGCCAGAAGCTGCCTTCGAGACTGTAGCGAAGCTTGGTGAAATGGGTTGTATTCAGTTCATTGATGTAAGTATGTAGGATTGAAATACTCATTGCAATGCAATATAGGTTAAGTAATCCGTACATCTCCATCCATTCTCATAAATAAACAATATCCTTACGGGACCATTCGCTGTTATGTCTTTCAGACCCGATGTTTGTCGTTTAAATTAATCAGTTGAATTTTGGTACACTAGGATTGCCATGGCACACAGACCACCGTTTGCCTTTAAACAATAAAAAAAGAACTCAATGCAACGAAGATTCTGCGAGTACAAATTGCTGTAAATTATAAAAAGAAAAACCTTTTGTAAAATGCTTCACGAGGCTTATTAAATAAAGAAAACATTATGAAAGGCACTCATTATGCATTTTTCAGATATAAAAATTTATGATATAATTTTATTTTTGCTTATATATTTTAAAATCAAACTAATAATAAAAAAAATATCAAACAAAATGTACAAAAATTATCATCCGACCACAAGGGCAATTACTGAGATTATGATTTTGAAAAAATAACCTAAATACAGGTTACCTTACCTCTAGATTACAGGAAAGTTATTTCTTAAATTTCTAGCATTAGAAAATATTCTGGATTTCCTAAATAAAATGGTACAAATCCTATCCTACAAGAGTACATCCCTTAAACACTTCATTTAAACATCTCATACCGAAGCACAAGTAAGGTAATAAATCCAGATAATCTCAGAAACGGCTTAATCGATTATATTCTGGTTTTTACTAATGTATTGCAGTAAGCATCACATACTACTTAAAGTTTGTTTCATTGCAATCCGTCCAGAAATAAAAAAGTTATATAAAAAGTAACGAACGAAAGAAAAACCCAGAAAAATGCAAATACTATATTTAAGCGTAAGGTAGTTTTTCCGTGATAGCATTTGCTAGTGTATAATATAAATTAAAATCAATTGCGACATCTATAAAAATTTATATCTTGAGACCGGCTTAAGTAATATGATTGATTGTATTTTAGTGAGTTCGCTATTGTCAGGACAAACTGTGTAAATTTTTGTGAGATCAACCAGAAAAGCCAAAAATTTGGATGAACTTTTTCTACGATATAATAAAAAAATGCGAGACAGTTTGACACTTCTATTCAATGAAAGATTCATTTAGATTAATCTGTTCTGCGGATTACGTACGGCTTAAGCTACTGAGGATTTTTTTATAAAATAAACATACTTTTTTCTACGCTAACTTCTCTTTTTCTTTATTAGTAAATAGCATCCGTACGAACCCTGGTAGGGTCGCTAGTTTTTTAAATCAATATATGCATTTGCCGGCAGTAAAGCCACAACGATAACTCTAAAGCATGTATTCGGTAAAATCAAATTTAAGTTGTCTCGCATATTTGTAAATCACTTCTATAAACACATTTCGATTTAAATCGCTATTTGCAACCATTTTCTGTACTCATTCAGCATTCATACTTGTCAAGAGTATGTCACAATAAAATGCAATTTCAACTTGCACATTTCCAGCGCCTATTCGATTTGAGACATATAATACCTGGTGAATAATATTTACATTATGAACGTCCTGTGCAATATTATACAGATTTAAGAAAGATGTTTTTCTGGCATCCTTTGAATACGAAATAACCTCTTTATTATAAAGCCATTTCAATATCCTTTTAGCTGAATGCCAATGTAAAACCTTTTCTGAGGAACTACGTGGCGGAAGTTTGTCGCTGTGCTGAGATGGAACGCAAAATTAACTACATGTGGGGCGAAATGCTGAAAGACAAAATATTCGTACCAGAATTGGATAAGGAGCCTGAAGCTTTGCAGCCTCAAGAAATGACAGTATTTGAGGTTAGCCGTTGTCCTTTCACGTATCAATCGTTTCGCGTTCCTTTTTCCACGTATATTTATAATTAAATATGTCTGCTTGCATTGATAATATTCCTGTATTTAATCAATTTAGCAGTTGACAGCTACCGTTAGTGTTACAAATGTTAATTGGTTAAACGCCGGCATTGCCCACCGGAAGATGTAAGTTCGAGTCTTGTACAAACCCCTAATTACTCAAAGTCCACAATGTTTATTAGAAATAAACAATCACTATTTTTAGTGAAAGAAAACCGCTATGTGGAAACCTGAATACCAGAGAGTTTTGGATAATTTTCCCAAAGATATATCATGTCTGCGAATTATTGCTATGACAGTGAGATAGACTACGATCTTAAACTCTATTAATGAGAGAGAACATCCGAGCGCAACGGAGGGACAGTTAATTGAAGTAGACGGTGAACTATTAATGCACTATTATTAGAATACAATATAGTTTGTGTTATTGATTTTAGAACACATTAGAGAAGTGGGAGGATGATATTGTTGACATGGCAGAAAATCAAACCAATCTTTTAAATAACTATTTGGAGTTGACGGAAATGTCATATGTCTTAAATCATATTGGCCCTTTACTTGGAGACGCAGAAATAACTCGAGATTCAATATTTTCAAAGTAATAATTCTTACAGTTTATAACCATTAACATGCAGAACCAGAAGGTCTTTTAGTATTAGCATTATGCGTAGCAGTGCGCGTTACTGAGAAGATGTCTACGTGATAATTTATTTACACTTTGTTCTAAGCTTTCTCATTTTCATTCATATTTTCTAAAGTTACATTTTTAAAGGGAATTTAACAAACTGATCGTGTTATCAAATAATAGTACTAAAGCATAACGCCGGCGATGAATTTGATCCTCCAACAAAAATAATAATCGGCTGTCTATAAAGTTCATTTGTGCCTTTGTACGGTGCTCGAATAATACGATGCACTTTTGATTTTTCTTTACATTTTCTTGACGGTATCAAATTTGTAGCGAGAGGATTATGTTCATAGTGTCTTTTAAAATTCTTGCTGTATGGCACGGAGAGATGGCATTATTTTGAGCATCTTATCTGGCGATTATATTAGTCTGCGTTTTGGTATTGAATGTCCAGTAATATTTTGTCACGAAGGTTCGCGAACGTTCCGCAGAAAGCAAAAAAAAAAACCCGTACTATAGGTGCCATGAAACCCCGGGCACATCACGCGACTCTCACCCCTATGGCTTGTGTTTATGGCCGAATATTGCACTCACGAATTTTTACTACCTGGATCACCGTTGTTTAATGTTCTCCAAGGAGAATTGACTAAAAAAGCGTAGGTTTCTGTAAAACCCTGAAAAGCAGCATAAAGAGAAAGCAACATTGCCCGCGGGCAGATTGGTTTTCGAATACACTAACGACAGTTCTCTGTACGAAGCGAAATACCTGCGAACTACGAGTGTGCGGCTGCAACTGATAATTAATGTTGGAGTGTGTTGCTTATACCGCAATAAAGGTTTTGTGGATCTATTTTGGCGCTTTGTCGATAACGTAACAATATTAAACTATACTGCGTACTATTAGTTGAATTTTTATGCTAGATATATAATAATAATAGACAATCATCTTAAAAAGTATACCTAAAATATGAAGCAATTGTATGTCAACTTATTTTGTAGTTTGATAAGCTATTTGGTTTTAAAATATATGTCATACCAATTCCACATAAAATTTCAAAAAACATAATAGAAAATTATTATGTAACTCATCTTATTTTTATGTTCAGTATGAACTGAGATTAAAAATTCTGATATTTATGTACATTGTGCTATTACGTAATTAATGACTTAGGTCAAACTTTGTTTTACTTTGTCTTCTTATAAAATTTATGAATGATGCTATTAAAGAAAAGAGGAAACGACTTTAAAAAAAATTAAGTATGTTATTGTACATAGGATCAGTCCTTAATTCGCTTACTCTAGTCCATGATAAATGCACTTTATAAAATAACAACTAATTCAATGTTTATAGAAAAGCTGGAGCTGGAGAGATTGTTTATGGCGGTAGATTAGTTGTTATAACAGGGGTCGTCCGAAGAAGCAGGTGTTTCCCTTTCGAAATGATGTTGTGGAGAGTCTCACGTGGAAACATTTATTATCGCCAAGCCTCACAGGATACAATTCTTCAGGACCCAGCCACTGTACGTAGACTTACGTAAACAATTTAGTTTATGAAGGCTTCTGTGTTTATTTTAAGGTTTTCGGGATAAATACTTAGTGTGAGTCGTAATAAGTGCGCTATCAATTAGTTTACCAAGAAATTTCGATCACTACAACATGACCCCAGCGGACAAATAAATATTGTTGTGATTTATGTATATATATATGTGTGTGTGTGTGTGTGTGTCGCTGCCTATAAATATGAAAATATAATAAAATATATCCCTATGTCGTTTATATCTATATCTACACTTACAATAAACTAACGGGGCCACATTTGTACACAAAATTTTAAATAGAACCCTAAACATATCTTTTATAATCTTAATCTGTCTCTCTTATTACGTATCACACTAAAATCAATGTACAGATTTGGATGATACTAGGCATTTTAGTATTTTATATTATAATAATCTACGATACTTTTAAACCCGGGAAATGTATCTATTCCCGCGGGATATGAAGTAAAATCTAATATGGACATTCTTTTAAGTTAGTGTAAAATAAACGTTGATTACCCGGCTGAAGGAATTATAAAAAATTATAAGTTTTCTAATACACAAAACTAATAAAAAGCCATTCCAAAAACAATGCGAGTATTATTTCTGAATGTTAAATTTAGGTTTTCTGAAGAAAGCTAGGGTGGATTACTAATTATTTTAAAACTTATAAATTAACAGTTACAGCAATCTAATTTTCATTTTATTTAAGATCCAAAAACCAGATATGGATATTGAAAGATATTTTGACATTTTTGATGATGAAATTCACTAATTAAGATTTATATTCAGGGACAGGAGATTAGAAAAGTTGCCTTTCTGGCCGTCTGTCAAGGAGAACAACTGAGTTCTCGCATGGAGAAAGTTTGTGCCGGCTTCAGAGTTAATGTTTATCCTTGTCCTATGACTTACGATGAAAGAATGAACATGATAAATAATCTCGACATGAGGATAATTGATTTGGCACAAGTAAGTATAAACAAGAGAGCACGAATTTTTAACCAGTAGCAGTCATAAACAGTTAACACTTTCCACACTCTGGTAAAATTACATTAGTGGCGTTCAAAATTTGTGACCCAAAAACATTTCGAACATCATTAGCACGCCAAAAGTTTATGATAGTGGTAAAACGGCAGAAATTTAAGTTTTAAAGCAGATTGAGAAATATAATGTAACTTGTTTTACTACGGTTGAAGTTTTATTGGTTTTCAACAGGCGGTTGTCGCCTAGGTATTCCTTTTTATACAAATTTAATAATTGTAGTAGAAAAAAACGAAAGATCCAATTTTATCTTTTTAATTATTTTATGCCCAGAAGTGGGTGTTGTCCTGCTGAGATGATGAAATTATTTTTAAAGATATTTATGCTGAATCTTGGCTGTCTGGTATAAAGTTTTAGCTAAAACAATTCATCAGCTATCAGCATAACAATATCAGGTCTGACATTTTTATGTGCAGTTTGTTTAAGTAACCGTTTTGTTTGCTAGATATTATGTTCTTCTACAGTAACAAGATTATTTTCAGATTCATTGATGCTTTTTAGCTCTTTCGGTTGTTTAACAACCAAAGCAATGAATGTACACGACTCACAAGACGCATAAATAACTAGCCGGTCGGCTTCTCATTTTTACTTCACCGAGTAATGGAGGTGCTATAAGAGCCACTGGAAAATGTTTGTGAATTACGACGTCATTTAGTTAAATGGACTGTAGGTTTTAGGTTTCTGAAAAAAAAGACGTCGCAACCATCGCACATAACACATACGGAATTTGATTTTAGGAAGACGTCGGTTATGGTTTCGAAGTCGAAGAGTGCGGACGATTTAATGCAGTAGGGCAAAGGAAAGATCTGAAAGCTATCGTTTTTCACTTAATAATTTATTTTCCTGTTACGTATGGAGTTTACCATTAACATTACATATTTCAAATTGGTTCAAACATTTGTGTAATTAAGTATACTATATAGCGGAGTAAGATAGGATCATAATAGTCTCGTCCATCTTAGAGTCTAAACTATTTTCCTCGGCTCATGATGCACCCTGCTAAATCAGGATCGAGGCTATTGCGAGGTTAAATCCCTCGCATTGAATATCGTTGTTCTATCAGATACTTCATGCTTTCAACGTGACTAATCGAAGAGATTAACAAATGGCGTATCCTTCTTTTGAAATATATCTTCAAAAGAGAATATATTATTTAAAGAAAATAACATTACAGGTCATTAAGAAAACTAAATACCACCGTTGTAAGGTTCTCCGTATGGTCGCGCGGCAATTTAGCGGCTGGTTAATACAGATAAAGAAATCTAAAGCTATATATAATGTGATGAATATGTTCACATTAGACATTACTAAAAAATGTCTGATTGGTAAATGTTGGATACCAGATATAGACTTACCTAAAGTTCAGGACACTTTAGAAACGACATCGGTAAGTACACGTATGTTTCTACAGTTACCAAGTAATTTTAAACCATTAGCTACTCACTGCAGGACTTTTTCTCGTTATAGAGAAGATCCAGTTCATGCATCCATTGATGGAGGAATTGATAGCTAACACGATCCTCCTGATATGGCTTATCGTCTACTATGTACCAATAATAATCGCCACCGTTGACTTTACATGCCCTTGGAAGTACGGAAGCGCTCGAGAAATTTAGCCGTTATAATGGTCATCACCAAATCACCGGCCGTACCCACTATATATTACTTAACTCATCACATACACGCGACTTAAGAAGTCTGATCGACCACATACAATCCACTAAAGATGTTACACAATGTTGACAATACGAAATGACAATGCACATAATATAACACAATAAGAATTAGGAAGTTAAAAAGTATACAGGAGATACTGTTATAATAATAGTAAGATATAGTAAACAAGGAACTGAAAATTAGGATAATAATCATAAATGAATGTTTGTAGTTCGTAAAACTAGATAAACCAAAAAAATGGGGCAAGTATGATAGTTAGTAAGTATTAAAAATAATCAATTAATTAATTTTGGGTGCTACTTGAAAACGTGAGTCACATTATTTCATCAATATTTTCTCTTATCACTAAGCTCCGTCATAACTACCAGTATAAAGTACAACTTAACTCCACGTGCTCAACACGATATGGCGTACGGCGTGGTGCGATGATGACTCATGTCTGTCCGTCAGCGCTGGTCACTGGTAGTATTTTGTCTGCGTTTTGTCATCCAGGAACAGGTTGGCACCAATGTGCCTTCGTTCATTTCGCGGACTGAATGGACCAGACGGCCGCCTACATATCACCGCACTAACAAGTTCACGAGGGGTTTCCAAGCGCTTATTAACGCCTACGGTGATTCTACATATGGCGAATTGAATCCAGGTTAGTTTTTTAAAAACTAAAATTATTGACACAACACATAAGATATTACTCAAAATCCTTATTATAGATTGTGACTGTAATGGGTAGGCACGATTTTTGTATTCCAAATGAATAACAGACTTAATAAATAGTTCACGTTTTATGATTTCATCAACAGCTCCTCGTGGCATTTGCCACGTGACTTGCTCCAAAGTTTACAAATACCAAACAAACTCCTTTGAACCTTGAAGGAAAAATTATTCCAACTTTTTGTTACAAACAATTCGATACCAACAAAAGTGGAAACTTTTTTACTTTTCAGGGTTTAATCATGTTTCAATAGCTGGTTACAAAAACAAAAAAGGTATTTTCCAAAAGTTATAGACAAAAATGATAGCAAAATTATTTCAGTAATAACACCTAATGGATGCAAAGAGTTTTCACACAGGCTTCTACGGGTGGAAAAATAATAAGTTAACATGTTTACGCTTGGGTGGTCATACATTTCCAAATGTTCCTTAGAAGCTTACGTGCGCTTCTGTGTGTCTTTGCAATGGTGAGATCGCCTGCCAGGCTGAGAGACAATGCTGGAGGAGCGGTTGTACTCTGCTTTTATTTCGAAATTAAATTGTATACCTACACATTACATGCTACTAACGCATATAAAATATTAACTCCATAATAATTATAATCTTTTAATGGTTATATATTTCGTGTACTTACCGTAGCACGAAAGACTTTCCTTTTTTTACACTCGTGCAAACTCACCTGAACCCACGTGGTGATATTTGATACTACTACTTCTACTGTCGATATCTTACAAACGACACTTGTGCATGTATTAGGAACTGAATGTTTACTTCGTATAATTGTTTCCTAGGTCTATACACTATTATCACCTTCCCATTTTTATTCGCCCTTATGTTCGGAGATGTCTGTCACGGCATGATCTTGGTAGCGTTCGCTGGATGGATGGTGCTGTCAGAAAAGAAATATATGGACAAACCCTCTAGAAATGAGATTTGGAATATTTTCTTTGGTGGTAAGCAAAGTTGTTGATGTTGAATTTGTAAATTTACATAGATGGTATTTACTTACAATTAGTATGTCTGCTCATTTGCTTGCATAAAACCTCGTTTAAAACATAAATAAGGGGCCATAAACGAATTTTTCCTCTAAATTGATACGATCTGAATTTTGTTGATATCGTATTTGGATATATATGTTAACGTTTCATTATATACCAAAAATATAAGTTATAACCAATTTAGGTTGACATGCTCAAATGAAAGGAAAATATTAATATATAATTTTATTTGCTGCAAAGATACGAGATTCTTTAAATTTTAGTCACTGAATTTGTGTGAAACTGGGAATTTATTTAGGAATTTTAAGGACGTTTATATGCGTTAACTCGTTCGCTTTGTTTTTTATATGAATATACCAAATGTATAGCATTTAATATGGTATAATTACTGCTAATGCGCGTTTACAATTCCTTTGCTATTGTAAACAAATTCAAATATAAATACATCTTTATCCAAGACTTCACAAATTTATGTGTTGTTATTAATAGCTCCTGTGACTCAGGTGGAACCCTTCGTTTGAATGCGATGACGCTGATCCCATACCCTTTTTACAACACAATACCAAAACTCTTTATTGTATACTAAAAAATCAGTACCTTATATGATATAGTCACTAGGTAAAGA
Organism: Megathymus violae; assembly: GCA_003671415.1. NCBI lineage: Eukaryota > Metazoa > Arthropoda > Insecta > Lepidoptera > Hesperiidae > Megathymus > Megathymus violae. The sequence goes on along the minus strand of PDGT01000004.1, from coordinate 1,354,032 downwards.
GACTACGTACAAAAGGTGTTCTTATCGCTTAAAAAGACCTTTTCAAGACAACCTTCTGGTAGAAGGCAAGTAAATAGAGATTTAACTGAACATAGGTATCTGGAGCAAATTTTTCAACGATGGAATTCACGTTCCCTATTCATCCTAATGCAAATCGAATCATCTACTACACATCAAATTATTTTTACATTAATGCAAAATCTATAATTATTTTTATGATTATACACGTATAAGTGTCTAAATTTTCTTCCGTTTTAGGCCGCTATGTCATTCTTTTGATGGGTTTTTTCACTCTCTTTACTGGATTTCTATACAACCAATTTTTTTGTAAATCTGCACTCCTAATGACTCCTTACTGGAAAAACACTTATGAAAGGGAAGAAATAGAAAATAATCAATATTTAACACTCGATCCGTTACAAGAAACAAATCCCCCATATGCTTTTGGAGTAGATCCTATTTGGACGGTAAGAAAACTCGTATTACTTCATATTGATAGAATATAGTATAAAAATACTTATTAAAGTATTTCTTAATTTTTGTTTAATTTCAGTTTGCATCGAATAAAATTATGTATTTGAATTCGTTGAAAATGAAGATGTCAATTATTATTGGAGTATTACATATGATGTTCGGATTGTCTCTCAGCCTCTTCAATCATATGTAAAATAATATTATAAGTGTAATTGAAATATTTACAGATTGATTTTCGAACCCAGATATTCAGATGTCAATTAATTGCAGATACTTCAAACAGTACTATGCGATTTATTTGCAATTTATTCCGCAAATGTTATTTTTGGCCTGTCTTTTTTTTTGGTTAGTCATCATGATTTACATGAAGTGGTGGATGTTCAGTGGAAAATCGAGTAAGAACTTTTTAATATTACTATTATAGACCTACTGCCTAATTATTGTTATACATGTTGTTATCAAAAAATACATATTATAATAATACTCGCCTTAGCAAATCTTAGCTCTCTTAGCTCGTCTCTCTGCTGCAGATTCAGTGATAGCCTAAGTATTTGACCACGGGTCTCCCGGGCTTCAAACTCCAGTTCGAATCCGGCAAGCAACCAACTCTGATTCTTTAAATTGTGCCCGTATTATAAATCAATTATCACTCGCTTCTGTGAAGGAAAACATCGTGAGGTAACATGCACACCTGAGAGTTCTCCGCAACGTTCTCAAAGGTGTGTCAAGTCTGTCAACCCGTATTTATCCGGCGTGGTGGAGCTTATCCTCTCTCACGACGCAAATACCAAAATATATACATTATTCTCTATATCTATACTTCTACACTAATATAAATGAACAAGAATGCGAATTTTGTCAGTACGAGTATAAGTGGAAGGTAATCCCTAGAACCACGGCACCTTTGAAACAATATTTTACAGTTTGAAACATATATTATTCTGGATGGACATAGGCAATATATCAAGTTAATATGTATAATAATTAATTGTTAAACCGGAATAATGTCGGGACGGACCGCTAGATAATAAACCCAGATTAAAATTTTGTTAAATTAATTTATTAACAGATTCGGTCCCGTTACAGTTATATAATACGAGTAAATATAAATAGACTTATGAATTCAACACTGACGAAATGATGAAACAAATTTAATAAACAATATTTCCAAAGAATCCTTTGCTACTTTTATAGAATTTCTGCAGATGGCCATTGAAACTGTTTTAATTAATATTGCCGACATGCTTCCCACGAATATTATGTTATTACAAATGTTGAATATCGAAAAATCTGTTCGTGTAATATAATATGAGAATACCGAGTTTGTACAATAACATTCAATTTGTATTTTGGTTTTTAAACGAACTGATACAGGTACAAGAAAACAGTTTTTAATATTTATGTTTGATTGAAATATTTTGTAAAGTTACGTTTGTTTTATGGAATTATTCTGTTTCTAAATACTTTGTCGCAATCGCCTAGTAGATGTGCTATCTGATAGTAAGTGATCACTGCCACCTATGCACAAATACAATGTCATGGTCGTCATTGCATTGTGAGCCAAGAAGAAATTTGTACGTCCGCTTGACAACATCCCCGTTGGTTCAAGGAAACTGGGGGTCCTTGCCGAGTTGCAGCAGTCCTTCACACCAAATTAGCTTTAAACCCTGTACAAAGCTCACATTAGACCTTTCACCTTGGACGTGATGGAGTATGGTGCAAATGCTCATTTGTAATCCAGATCTGGTCGAAGCCGATCTTCAAAGTCTTGAGCAAAAGCGCGGGGTTGCCAATCTCACGGTCTTCTATAGGGTGTATTATGGACAGTGCGCGCAAAAATTATTCGAAATAATTCCTCCATCGCCCCTCCTTCGTCGAACAACTCGACGTAAGGCGAGTATCCATGTTTAACTCGTGAACATCCTGCCTGTGCGGACGACACAGTTTGCCTCTTCATTCGTTATGCGCACTGCAAAAGACTAGAAATGTTTGCCCGCGTGCATTTAACATCTTAGACTTCATCTCCACCTACCATCTGATGGGAATGTTGTAAACATTAACTTATATAAAAATAAATCTAGAACTGCAACATGCAAATTCAACGTTGATAAATAAATTTCCAGGTAGCTTTAAACGTTTTTAACCTATTTTTTATAGCTGAAGTAAAGAAAGGTTCGGCATGTGCACCACAGATCCTTATTCTATTCATTGACATGGTGTTGATGAGTGAAACGAAGCCGGTAGAAGATAATTGTGATGCCTACTTGTTTGCTAATCAGAGAATGGTCCAATTCGGATTAGTTGCTGTTGCTGTGCTTTGTGTTCCTATAGTCCTATTTGGAACACCCATATATCTTAATAGATACAATAAGAAAATGAGAAGTCAAGTCTTGGTGATTAATTTTTTCTTTGTTTTGTAAAAAAAATCATATATTTAAGTTGAAAAATAAGAAAATAATTTTTAATTTCTAGAAACACGTAAGCAACTTTCGTCGATACCAGCGCAAGGATTCCGATAAGAAGCCTGACGAGCGCAGTCAAGCGGAAATGGACAAGTACTCCCAAACCTTTGGAGAATTAATGATACATCAAGCAGTTCACACTATTGAGTTTGTGCTCAGTACTATATCTCATACAGCGTCTTATTTGCGTCTTTGGGCATTGTCACTAGCCCATGAAGGTATATTATTGTAAAACGTTTTATATCAGTAAAAAATAATTGTCATTAACCTTTATTTTTTACTGTATTGTATTCACTTTCTGTGTCACTCGATTCATTTCCTGTATTAATTATATACCGTTGCGTCATTATCTCCATTTTTGGTTCATTTATTTCATTAACGTATTTTATAACATATATTTCTCTATTGTTTCTCTTATTCTTGATATTCCTCGGTGCAATCATTGTTTAATGGCGTCTAATTGAATTGAATTGAATATTGTATAATTTAACTCGCAATTTTAAGGTAATAAAGGCTACCCTAGGTCATCATATAAGGATTGTAATAACGCATCTGTACTTTACAGATATATACTGATATTTCTACCCAATATGAACACTGCTTCTGTTGCTTATCTCTGACCAATAACATCCGTTTCATTTTTCTGCTAATATCTTGTCTCCCAGAATAAATTACATTTACGTAACTATATGTAATTAATTTAATTATAGCCTATATTTTTGATGGTGTAAAAAACAAAGCTAAGTCTCCCCGAAATGGCATGACATAAGTGATCTCCATTGAAATAGAGTTTGTATTAAGGCCAATAAAAATCAGTAAATGTATTTTTTTATTGTATTTATGAATATTTAGGTCAAGATTGAACGTACGGATTAACCTGCTGTCTGATATTATGTTAAATTATTTATGTAATTGCAATGAATATTATCTATAATGTAATTGAATGTTGATAGCTCGACAAAGTGAAATTATTAAACATCGATGTATTCGTTATTATCGCATCGCTAATTGAATAATTTCGACTGTTATATTCGAATGTTATATTCGAATGTTATATTCGACTGTTATGTTCGACTGTTATATTCGACTGTTATGTTCGCCTGTTATGTTCGCCTGTTATGTTCGCCTGTTATGTTCGCCTGTTATGTTCGACTGTTATATTCGCCTGTTATGTTCGCCTGTTATGTTCGCCTGTTATGTTCGCCTGTTATGTTCGCCTGTTATGTTCGCCTGTTTTATTCGACATCCAATGATATTTTTTATAGATTAAGTAATGTGGTTGAAGTCCATAATTTTGGAACTGTTCTTTGAAATATACTTATGAGGTCTTTTTAAAAAGTTTTTAAAAGTTCGTATATTTTGGAGTTATGATTCCATGTATTCAACCACCGGCCGGAACCTCCGACACCCCGATTCGGAAAAAAATGGGTAGAACAGACGAACGAATATACATGTTTTAATCTTATGTTGCTTCGGTTTTCTCATTAATGTAGGGAACCCGAAAAAATTAAGAATAGAATTGATAATGTATTGTATTAGAATAGGGAAATAACTGACAGTACCTTGTCTTTTTTGATTTTGGAAAAAAGCAGACACCGCCTAGACATTATTTCGGCAGTGTGAATATTACAAACGAATAAAGAGTTCGCTTCCTTAAATTTTCAGGTAGTTCAAGTATAAACATAGTGGATAAAACCTATCTTTAAAAATTGCGGAATAATATTTATAGCCTGGACATCAGAAGTTACGATTTCTTTTTTATTGCATACTAAATAAATACATTATAAATTAATATTGCGATGCCTGATAATTATAGTAAGACTCGTGTGTATAATGTTACAATGCTCTTCTTCCCCGAACATTGTCAGGGATCCAAAAACCCCATACGCAAGAGCAAAGCTGAAAGCAGAAATTTACACTCAATCGTAATACGTCGCGCCCCTCACAAGGTTACGCGCGACTGACTAACGGGAGTACTGAAATATCAAAGCCGTGGAACTTGTCTACTGCATGTTCTGAGTGCGCCCCCTTTCCGCCATGTTAGTACCTCTGCCAATTGCAACATCGAACTAAGTATGTGTATAGTGTAAGTCTATTTTAAGTAGCTACTTTTGTAGAGGTACTGTGACTGAGTGAATGTTTCTTCTTCTTTTTCTTCTTCAACATGTACCCACGGCCCATTTGATCTGTGGATTAGTGTGAATTTGGTCTTTAAACAGTGGTATTGTATTCCTCTTTGAAGTTAAATGGGGGCAAACAAACAGGTAGGCTACCTGATAGATCGTTACTTACCCATTAATATGAATTAATCTTTATTACCATATGTCACACCCGTTAACTAATCAAGACTTTCTGCTCGTCACGGCAGTTTTTTTGTGACTGGATCTATCAGATTTGAGTGAGAGCTCGTACTGTACTGGTGAGTGGTGAATGAATGGATAATGATAACATTTATAACCGCACTTAAAATTAATTGATTTTATACCCGAGTAACCTGAAGTCATGGTCATGTAAATAGTTTATTTACTTGTTAATTAATAATTTAATTTAATTTAATTTAATTTAATTTAATTTAATTTAATTTAATTTAATTTAATTCAATTCAATTCAATTCAATTCAATTCAATTCAATTCAATTCAATTCAATTCAATTCAATTCAATTTAATTATTACATCAAAAGCTAAACCTTAGTCATAATATTACAATAAAACATAGGAACTAAGTTTTGTGACAATACATTCCGCTTCCGAGATAGCCAGTTAGTACCCATAGTTTATAAATATGTTTAAATACCGCTCGGTGGCTGCTTTAAAACAACTTGTAGGCATTTGAACTACGCGTCGAGAATACACCTACTATGGTTCTTCCGCTACTTACTTAACAGACTCCTTTGTAGATACTTTGTAAAATAAATAAGAGAGAAAAGCGTCCGGGTCTACAGTAACGAGTATATTTGAAATAGAATTCCTTGTTTTGTTCCGTAATTATTTCGTTTTAATTAGAATGTTTATATTCATAACATGTATGACTTGAGAATAAGTCGGTCTACATCCATCCATTAAGTCCAAACCAACATGCTCTACTCGTAGTACACTCTGCTGTACAACGGTCAAAACAATACCACCAAATTCCGCCTTTTGGAGATCACCGGGCTCTGAACCACTCATGAAAGTTTCAGCGATCTTCATACACTATAGTATGAGTTTTATTTGGCAGGCTATCTATCACCCTTCTAAAATCAACTATGGAGTAAAAGTTTTTAATGTATTTTGGTTACCATGTCGGACAGACGTTAGCCAAACGTTATGTCCCGCTTCCTGCTTGTCAGTTGAATTATGCCTTTAGTTTTATGAATGTCCTCGGGCAATAGTGATCGATCTCTTACTGTGCGGTAGTCCCAATACTCGTTTAAAGCCTATTGACAGAGAAATCCCCACAATTGATACCACCTATTGGTATATCAGTAAATCAAACTATTTATATATATTACTGCTATTATTAGAAGATCGGTACTGCCCCTATTGATATTGTGTTTATTCTTGCGTTAATATGTGTTGAGTGAGTTATGGGCGTTAATGTGTAGAGAGGTTTAGGAAATTTGGATCTATTGAGTATTTGGGGTTCTTGAGCCTGCAATAATGCAAGTGCCATAAAAGAATACGAGATGGCACTCTCTAATAAATAGCTATACAAAAAGTATTTTATACGTAAAAACGCATCTTTCCACGAAATACAACTGTACAGGTAAACTTAAGAGGCAAAACATAATCTAAATACAAAATTAGATCAAAATCTGTAGGGATGTTTCCGAGCTATTCTATAAATGTATATATACAGCCGTAATCCTTTGGCTGCAGTGCGTAAAACAATATACAAATGTAGTCATCGTATTTATTAAAATATAATTGATATTTAAATTATTCTGTTGTACTTAATTTAAGCTCACACTATCTGAAATATTTCGACAAGCGTGTCAAGTACCCAGTATTTACTCCTCGGTCCAGGTCAACAGATATTTCATTATTCGTGCTTAAATTCAGAGCTCTTTTATTTCACACATTCCGTCAACGCGGCTTAATCAATTTTTCAGACCGTTTTCACCCGGAAAAATTACAGCAGGCATACTGAGTCCACAGATTAAGTGTTAATGGCTCTATTGTAATCACGAATTCCAACACGTATGACGGGATGTTCAGTGCAATCATATAACTACGTGGTAGTTTATTGGACATGTTAATTCATGTGCACATAACATGTAAGCTTCGACAGAGTTTGAAGGGTCCTTATTAAACTACTGACAGGTTTTTTATTCTATTAACTCGAACAGAAGCTGTTAGGAAAACAAATAACATGCGCATGAGCTGTTAGTTAAACCTGAATTGCCACCAGAAATAATGGCTACGAGAGGCAGATATTCGTTCGGCATTTTGCTATCACCAATGATACTCTTGTATCATATATTCCTAAAAGAAAAAGACTGAAGCTGCTAAGGAGCATATATCACAGAAATAACAACCAGATCAGGCAAGAAATTACTTCAAATATTAGGCTACAACAAACGTAAAGGCGGTATAGATAAGGTACATTGGATAAAGCTCGTTTCATGTTATGCTCGTAAAAGGTAAGAAAATAGATAGCCGCAAGTGGTGTGCAAGAACGTACATATTTAATGCATTTATTTAGTAATAATTGCCAATCAGAGCCGGAATACAAGATTGCCTTGCGATAAGACTTTTTTATTTGGGAAATTTGGGAACACAATTGTCCTATATGAAAAATCGAATAACATTACCACGCGCACTTTTTTCACAAGAAATTGCAATCATAACCGAGAAACAAATACCATTAGTTAGCCTGTTCTCCAAAAAAATTGCGTGTTAAACAGCGTTCTAAAACTATAATTAGATATACCTAATATAATAATAATTTTTTAATACATTTGCTCAAAAAGTAGACGTTTCCATGTGTCTGTAGCGTGCGGAAAGTTGTTCTTATCCGCACTAGTGCTTTTTGTTTCGCTCCTGAATATAACCTTCAAAAGCATGAAGATTTTTAATCAAAAAGTTTTCTGTACAAAAAATTTTGTTTGAAATGACTTGTAGAAACCGTTGCTCTGATATGTCCTCTAAAAAAAGGGAAAATTACTCCCGCGAAATAACCTTTCCAATAATATGAGTGACAAGAGTTGTATGTATAAGTTAAGAGTTCTAATAGTGAATGTGATTTTTCTGCAAATTTATTAAAAAACGTTGTTCGATGCACGTGTTTACTTTTCATTTCCATTCGTCCCTATTGTTGAGCCGCGCCTTCGGCGTAGGTCCACTAACCGGGACTCGTGACGAAATGACAACTTTTCCGCACTTGTATCGAAATGTACTATTTTATTGTAGAAACCGTTGCTTATGTTTTGTATGTTTTTGTAAAAAAAACATTGTTTATTACAAATAGTTGGGGTATTAAGTTGGGCTAAACTTTGTACATAGGTGAAAGGTGTGGAAGCAATATACTGAGTTAAATCTGACCCAAAAACCTTTGCTGTATGCTATTTTTGAGGAACTTATAAATATTAAATTAACCGTAATAGCTTCATATGTAATAGCGTCGTCACAAGTAATGAAGTCACTTGACTTAATTTTCACGTTAATGATTTTTAATATTGTTCTGATAAATGATAGTTTATGAATTTGTTTCTTAAGTTTTGTTGCTCTGTATGAGGATGCGAGTACTCTATAATTGGTGAAGTTTTGGTTGTTTTATAGTTCTATAGACAGGGAATTCTGTACATGAATTGTAAATAATTCACTTTTCCCTCGCATAAGAAAAGACAAAAATTAAGAGTCATGACCATAATAATCCAGAAACTTTAGTCACATCTGGATTTTTATTAGTTAAAGATCTCTAAGATTAAAGCCAAAACTTTACTAACAATAAGATAGAATGTGTCCGTCTTTTACTCCGGTGTGGCAAGGTCAACTGGAGATATGTTGAAATTTGACATATTTATAATTTGATTATAGGTATAATATATACGTTGCTTTTTCTATCTCAGGAAATGGATCCATTCTTGATGTATAGGAAATAAAAGTTAGTATGAGAGTACTGTGCAGAGATTTCAAAAAGTACACGTGTTAGGTGCTTACTTAGATATTCGAAAAAATAAATATATTTCTACTTTATAAAATCCATAAAATTAAGAAAAATATGTAAATAAAATGTATTAATACAATGAATATACAACTAATATATTTTATAGGCATTAGCACTTTTATGAATACATCATGAGAAAACTGACTGAAGTAATTAGTAAAGAGCTTAAATGAAGTCACCTCCAAATATAAATTATCTTCCTTCTGTTTTGGTTTTGTAAAGTCACTTTCACATTCAAAGTCACATTGACATAGTTTAGGTGGCGACAGTTTTAAATTGGTTTGTTAAATAAAATGGGAATTGTTTACAGAGTTATCCGAGATGCTTTGGAAAATGATTTTGGCAAAACTAGCGCTAAGAGACCACAGTGTAACCGGTGCATTTAAGCTGGTCGCTATATTTGCTATTTGGGCCGTTTTTACGTTATCAATTCTGGTTATAATGGAAGGATTATCTGCATTCCTTCACACGCTTCGTCTACATTGGTAAATAGCTTCACACATTAGCTAGTTTGCTTACGTTATTAACTATGTAGATTGCTATGCATTTGCAATGCATTTGAATATCTTACACATAATATAAAATTGAAACCACACATCATCAGTAATACTGGTATTTGATATGAAAATAACATCAAGTTCCTAATTTACTAGATTCGATTTTAAATTATTTTAAAAAGTCTTTACTTATTAATATGAGGGTATCTCGTATCTCGTATCGCGTATCTCTGTGGTAATAAATATAAAATTCCTATAGTGATATGATGACATTCATTTATTAAAACCATATAAATTTGAATATAAATTAATAAATAAAATTAAATAAATTGGGAGCATTTTCAATCAACCAAACATCAAGCAGTAATTTTTTTGTAAATAATTTTTTGTTATGGATAACGCAACTCCAGACTCTGGGGTCAAATATAAGCATTATCTATTTTTAAAGAACTTCTCAGTAGTGGTCATAAAATGTTACACGTTGTTTACTTGTAGCTACAGTGACATTTGACATAATCTTAAAATAAAATCTTTCTTTCAGGGTAGAGTTTATGAGCAAATTTTATTCTGGCGGCGGCTACCCATTTCGTCCATTTAGTTTCAAAAGTATTATTTCTGAAGACGCGAAGGGTGATAAGATCGATGCAATATGCAAGAAGAGAGCTAAAGTCGAATATTAGAAATTTTTATTTTTATGATGAATTTTCAGATTCATGATTACAGATGTCAAGTTTATGTTGTTCCTATAATGATATCAAAATTGTTATTATACTTTCCAAAACTGTAATATTTGTTCTAACCGAAATAAATTATCTACCGTAAACTGGAATTGATTAAATTATCATTATTTGTTAGATTTACGAATTTTAATTGTGTTCTTAGTTTACTTTCATTAAGTTGGATACAATTCATTCATTGTATTTTAAATATACATTTAGTTAAATTACATTACTGGCTTTAACAAATCGCGCTTTCATCTCATTGCTAGTTTGACACTGAAATTAGTGAAATATACAATCTAAATCCCGCCAAATCTCTTTCTTGGTTGACAAACTCTAGGCAAATACAGGTAATAAAACCATAAACATATTATACTAACAAAATAGACGAACACTCATCTCCTCATTGCATCACCAAAACCTAAATGTGTATGTGTGTGAAAACACTTGTGTCAGTGACTTTTAGTGATGTCAAATGCACAACCATGCATTATCGACATGAATGTCGACTAATCTATCACAGGATTTTTGATATAGTATTTAATTAGTTGTCTTGATTTTTTATTACATGTTAAAATAAGTAATACCATGCAAATTGTAATAACTTCTCTTTACTTCGCTTCGTCTAAACTTAACCCTAATGGACAGGATTCTTTATATTAACATATCTTTTTTATTTGTAAACTGATTGAAATAAAACTAAACGTGATTAAAAGGTACTAAGAAAACAATAATAATAATACTTATTGGTTTTAATTCTTTCTCGGAAATGAACTAACCAACAAATTTTGTAGGTATAGATTCCTTTACAGGCATTAACAAGATGTCAGTAATGTCGTAGAACGAAATAGTTGCCCTTAAAATGTCTACAGTAAACTGTGTGAGGAACCCTAGCTATCTGGTTCAACGTTTGTATCCATTTTTCTTTTTGAACTGCATTAGTAAAATTTTGCTATAATTAGTAAAATTACTCAATAAATATGATATGACATTCGCTGAATATTGTCATATAGTAATAATAACAGATATGAAATTCGCCAAATTTCATCAAGGAGCTAATACTATTCAAAAGCCAAAGATGCAATTTTATAACAGCCTTAATGTACTTTCTGTGCAATGTGTTTACAAGTTGTAACGGAAACTAAAAAGGCAAAATATGAAAAAATCTAGGTAAAGGTATGATTTTCACGTACACAATATATTTTTATCTTACACATAATTATGAAAAATAAGTTATTATTCATAAAATGGAGTATCTGCTGCATGTTATTAATCTTAATTTATATCATTTTAAGATAAACGTCTATGAAAATGAGCATCATGAAAGCAGTATTGTAGTATCGGTACTTACCTGTGGAATGTCACTTTGGTTAGGTTATTGTTATAAGTAGCTATGCAGTCTAACAGAGAGCACGACATCCTCGTGTTTACTGTTTTTTGTTCGATAAAATAACGTAAGATTGAAAAGAAATTAATAAACAACAAAAAGGATTTTTTTGATAGCAGACTAATAGAGAGTAAATAGTTTGAAAACAGTCCTAAGGCCAATTCTCTTGCGTCTCTTTCTCGCAAGTAGGTTGTTCCGTAAAGCTCGAAATCTCACTCGCACACTGTGTTCCTCTATCACTCTGGTATATACATATGTTTTATTTGCTTAACGAAATATGACAGTTAATAACCCTATTTTGCCTCTAATGTTCTATTGTATTTTTGTATTCAAAGGAAGTTAAATATTATGAAGTTAGATTTATTTCTGGAGGTAATGTATAATAATAATACAATAATACGGTTAAAGTATTGAAACTGTAGCATTGAAAAGTGAAATGACGAAGTAGTCGGCATTGCTTAGAATAAGTAGAACAAAAGAAATAGTCTTGACGTGTTGAATATAGTATAAGTAAATATGCATTACAGTAATAAATACAACAGTCAATATAAATGTAGATATTCAGACTGGAAGAACATAAAGGAATAGCCAAATGAATGTCTCGAAAGCGAGGAGAGTAAAAGCCAATATAGTGAAATATGTAAAATAGATAAATACCTATATGTATGTACTATATATATACTGTCGGATTGCAACGAGATAGAGATGAAATTACGAAGTTTTTAAACAATATTTAAATACTTATTTAGAAGCCAAAAATTAATTTTAACGAAATAATTTGTTCACAAGGTATACAATGGAAACAATGATTTTTTAGTAATGTAAGGTTTCCAATAGCATTAGGATAGATATTAACACAGACACAGCACGTCTTCCAACGCGCCCGCCCGCTTGCGGGCGGGTGCGTGGGCTATTCGGGTCCCAAGGATTACCCTTCCTACCCGGGCTGAAACTCGGGAGAACAAGTGTCTCCCGGC
>PDGT01000004.1:1313396-1333670 GCA_003671415.1 Megathymus violae | reverse complement strand
CCATGTGCAGAGACTAACAATTGTGCCGGATAGAAGCAAGCTGCACAACAAGAGAAAAGGGAATGCTGTCTGTGATAATGAAGACGTTGAATGCCGTATCTCGGCAAATTCCAGGCCGAAAAAGACAACCAGACAAGAGAATTCAGCAAGAGCCTAGTAAAAGCACTACTAGAAGTGATTCAGACAAAAAGTCTATGGAGCAGTTGTACAAAAAAACAGTTGTACCTAATCGTGATATAAAATCGAGTAATTGTAACATCTGCCCGATTTAACCTGGTATCTTACAATAGGAAGTACGTAAATATTATTTTGGTGAACCTTTAAATAGTGTATACCATGCAGAAGGATTGCCATATAATATAAATGAATGATACGAATTAAAAAGAAAACTATACGGCGTCCAGCACACAGTAAATAAAATAGCGTAATGTAAAAAATATATAATTTTATTGTGACTATTTATTAAAATTACTACAACATTACTATTATTTATTATATTATTATTATTTATTTATACGAATCAGAAACAAAATATGACGTGCATAAATGTACTTATAAAATAGCAAAATGATTAAATGACTTTGAATTTGAAATCTACAACGCAGTTTCTACATCTATATTTCATCAGCGAGCTATGACAATGTGTGGGACTCATCGAACGTGTTCTACGAAATATTCTATTTATGAACAACATACATGTATTTATTTTGAATTTTGGCTGATTTTCATAAATATCGTGTAGTGAATTGAACATAAACAACGAAACTAGAGTGTTACTAACATAAATCGCAAAACATTTCTGTGGGAAAAGGTAGAAATAGGCATATGATATTATTCTATATCTACCAAAATAATTACCATTACCATTTACTTATTATCAAATTGTAAAATCAAGAAATATACCTTATTGGAATATATGTATATATTTTTTAACATATTATCTAAATGTCATCAACTGCTTTATTAGATTTCCAATGATGAAGAAAACAAATTGAAAGGCACTTAAATGTTGGTAAAAGAAGCACATATGGTCCCCAATTAAGTAGACTGATAACCTGAAGAAAACCATTATATAGTATGTTTCTGATCTATATAAAATAATAGCTACTTCCAAGACTCCTTGTCATTGATTTAACTAATCGTCTACGGTACAATATACATTACTTGCCATCTATGCATTAAGACGTCGATTGAAAATTTAAGTAACATTGGGGTTTTAATGTAAAAGGCCACTGAACCCAGCGTAAGCTATTTGAAAATGTAAAAAAAAAATATTTTTTTTTCGACAATTGGTTTCATTATTTTTGCTTGTACATAGTTATCTTTGCGAATTAATTCCTTTATTGGAAGACCCCAGTAAATTTTTTATGTGTTGCCTTTATCTTTCAGACATAACAATGATGCAAAACACGTCATTGAGATATTTATATGGTAATCGAAATGAAATAATACATCCGTGCCTGATGTTATTAGTTTATGAATCGAAACTTTTTTATGAAATCTGATTAGATGGACAAAAAAATCAAAAGACATTATTACATGAGTATCGCTAGTGCACACCAAACTTTACTTAAATTTGCTCACAATTGTTCGTTCGTTGTAACAAAGACAATAAATTGAAATCAAAATATAACAAAGCAAAATCATAAAATCGGCTAAAAAAACTAACACCCACATAATATTCACATTCAAAATATTGAACAAAAACTTGAAAAGCATTGAGATTATTCGAACAAATGGCAACCGAATTAACAAACCGACAAAAATAATAAACCGGGTGCAGTTCAGGATGCCAAGCTTTCTATTTTAGAATGAGTCAAGATTTATTGAGATGAAAGTAAGAGCATATTCATAAGTTCATTGTTTCTTTTGCTAAAAAAATCAACTCTGCACGTTGCAATAGCACAAACAAATAGCGTGCGATTCGGTCAGTGCTACATCACCGGACGCTTGCCAGTCGCTGGCGCAGATAAAAATAATATGCAAAAACAAATTTTCATCTTGTGTACGGCGCGCGTGCGTATTTGTTTACTATGTTTAAAGTAGGTAATTATTGAATAAAGTAGTAAAGTAACTATAAATTCTCTGAAGGCAACTGCAAATGCCTCATCAGATTTGAATTTTTTCCCCACCAGAAAGTTTTCTAAAATAGTGGAAATTAGTAACAGTAACAAAGTTGGTGACAAAGTTTTGCCAGCCACAGCTCCTCAATTTTACGACCTTCTGTTGAAATGAAAATGATCAGTATAATATTTATAATGATGATTTTATTTTATTCATAATAGCTTGTTACAAAAATTGTACAAAGGAAGATCCAGTCTGAGAAAGCTTGTAATAAATTTCTGCAATATTTATTTTTATGAAAATCATTATTATTATATAGTTTCCAAAATTTATCCTACTTATTTAGAATATATGTATACAGGTGCTATTTTTAATTATAATATGTATATATAATACCGAATAGACTTTGATGGAATTTTTGTGGCCAAGCCTAGACAGCCGTGTCCAGTCTCGCACACGTCAGCTTGTATGATACACCCGTGATTTGACCACTGACTTTATTGGTGACTTGGTTTATTGGTGAGAAAGCTTTTGACAATTTTTTTAAAGCTTGCGTGTCAAAAACTAGCTGGGTAAATATTTATAATTACAAATAAGTATTTTAACAATAACTCTTATATGTTATTTGTACCAAACCTGCAAGTAAGACATTCAACATCTTTAACTTCATCACTCACCATTTTATGTAATAAAAAAAGTTGTATCTGTTATATTATATATGTAATAATCATAAAGTAACTTATAGTATACATTATTTCATAATAAACAAAGATGAATAAAAAATATCTCACTAGAAAGGTACCGTTTCATAAATTTAACATTGACCCATACAAATACACTAATATGAACCCTTCTATAAATTTCCTAGAAAAAGATGTTTAACAAATTACACAAAATTATTTTGATTGCATAATGGCTGAATGAGTACTTTTATAAGAAAAAAATAAGCAATATGTACGCAGTGTAGCGGTGGTTTAGCTGTGGGTGTGTGTGGGAATTTGGACGATATTCCAAGCAAGTATACTAAAAACGATTTAATCCTTGCACTATGTGAAAATAGATTCACATGATCACAGTTTCTGCGTGAAATATAAATTTATTGCGACGTGTTTAATTGAAACTAACTAAAGATCATATTTATTTTGTTTGTATCGAGTGCACCCGTTGATATTACGTAATTTTCAGTTTGAATGGATACGATCTAGAAGTTATTCTCGAGTTGCATTCACTTACAAAGATTTCATTAAATTCTGATATTAAGGATCAGAGCTACGTACTTCGTATTTGTATTCGGAACTTAATCATTAAATAATAGTCTGAAAACTCATTACACAATTGTCTATCTACAAAGTCCATTATGCCTTTACTTTTAGCCATAATTTTCAGTTGTCGATATATTACATCTTTATATTTTAAAAAGCATAAAATAAGTTTATTAATGAAATTCTGGAAATAATAAAACAATAAATAAATAGTTATGCCATTAAAACAACAAACAAGGAAAATCTAAATTTTAGAAGATTTACGTTCCAGGTAGAATTAATATATCTCGATCTAATTAACAGAATGAAAGGTTTTGTCCTTTTATTTATTCTATTTTACTTTTTAACATTATGCAGTTTTCGTATTTTCAAGACCTGGAAAGAAAAATAATACAAAAATTGTAGACAGAAACATGTTCTCTACAACGCATAGTTATTGCCACGCAGCTAGGCTCGAAAACATGATTTCCAGACGAATGGTCAAACGTGCTCTGTGCTGATGAGTTTAGATTTAGATTTTCCCGGCATTTCTAAAGAGCAAGTATACGGGACGTTGTAAACTAAGAAACTCATGTTCATTATGGAAGATTATTGTAAATCCTTTTCGATTGTTTAAGATCAAATGAATAGCTACAGGAAGCAATTGATATTTGAGTCAATATCCTGAACGCTTTTAAATTAGACAGGTACAGTTACAGGCACAGTGCACTTGCGAAGCTCAGTGTGGCGTTTTGACTTCAGTTTTCACCTTGGGGCTTAGTTGCGCTGGCGGCTATGTCGTTTTTTTATCCCCGTTGGATTCATAAGACTTTATCCAATACATTTACGGGAAGATATCTTTCTGAGTACGATCTATTTGCCACTTGATGAGCATGATTTATTGCTTGTCAAATATTTTTCTTATATTCTTACTCTCAAAGGCGCCAATAAATAAAGTATTGGATTACGGCTTGATATTATAATCAGTCACAGCAAACTAATAGATTTTTTTAATATTATTAAAGAACGTTGTCATGCCAACAAAAGGCATTAATGTGATGTGACCTTGATTTAGTGATAAATTTATAACAATTCAGTGATATATATTTTTGGTTCGTCATTAACATATATAGCATTGTCATAAGCAGTTCATAGGCGACGGCGGTGACCGCTTACCATCAAGTGATCTGTTTTGGTATTTTGCCGTTGTATGCTTTTTTTAAAACAAGTTTATATCAATACGGCAACATGTATCCTATGATTTTCATTTTGTTAAAAAAAAAAATATTTGATAAAATGTATATTAAATAAATAATGATAAAGGACGTTATATTCTGCTTTGCTTTTCGCACATCGCGGACCACCTATACATTTCGTAGATCTTTCACACACCTTTCTATAAGATATTCTCTCTACAACAACAATATTTGTTTTATTCATACTGTAATTTCTAAAAAATATTGCAATTTCGGAGCAGACTTTTATAGTTTTATTTTATTACTTGGAGTGCAAGAGGCTCCATCCATATATTAATCCAAGCCAATCTCCCCAGGTCGTGGTGCACTCTGCTGAACAAAAGACTAGGCTATGGCGAAAGTACCCTTCTATTGGAGGTCCCTAGGTTATTCTTATATTGTTGCATTTCAGCTGCCTTGTTTGACGTAGCACATTAATTAATTATTTATAATAAAATGCTGGATACCTATTTTAGTTTCACCCTTAACGTTAATTTTTGAACGCTTAATAAATGGTTGCATGGAAATTTTAGTATTGTTACAAAGTTACGTACAGCATTGAAATCATACATGGTAAGGGCAACTTTAATAATACACCCCTGGTACGGTTAACACGTAAATTGCAACTCTATTATTAATGTCTCACCGACGACCAACTTCTCCACTTCGGACATATTCGGTATTGTACTTATTAGCTTGTTGGTGCTATCAAAATTTAAACTGAATAATTTTGATTCATCGATAGCCTTCCAAAATAGGAAATTCGTTGACATTGTAAAGTATTCTACGCATAATTATGTTGAAGTACGTAGAAACTGACGTTTACGATTGCAATTAAAACTTCTTTGTGAACAAAATTACAGACGTGTCGGAAAATACAGTAGGTAGACAAATATTTTCGGTGCGTAAATTACGAACTTTACGTTTAAATTTGAAAGGTGTTTAGTCAGCGTCTGTGCTTTAATGCCTTTTTAGATATTTTTGTTTATTCACAGCAACAGATTTTTACATCCCTGGCTATAATCCGTTACCGTCTTAAAATTATCCTTCTTAGCATATCAATGACACGTGTTACGCAGTTACATAGGCAGCAATGGAGTTTACTTATAATATTGTCACTATAAAGGTCTGAGAAATAGTTTGCAGATAAGTGCCGAGGATAAAGCTGTCCTTAAGCTTTGTTAAGTTTAAAAAGATAAGATTAAGATTCGCAATATTTCTCGCTTTGAATATTTCCGCATTTCATTAATAGAGTCGATAGGAATACGCTTAAAACACATAGAAACATAATGCATCTTCATTCGGAAACCAAAGTAAATCACGTGTCCGTTCACTGTTGATCGACATTTAAATTTACGGCTGCAGTACCGAGAACTTTGTTTGGAATTCATTCGATACGCTTCTACTGCTGATCGTCCAGTTCCACAATTTAAAGTTTCCTTCTTTTTGTACGTGATAGATATCGTATACTAATTGGGAGGCGGTTCTGCCATCGAATACGCTATACGTAGTCGTCACTAAATTGTGGTCACAAATTTTTTTTTAGAATTTCTATTTTATAAACTGAATAATTAACGTAAAACACTTGGTAGAGTAATCAAAGATGTTATGTGATATTCAATGACGGGCCCCGAAGAGTTGTCGCGCCATAAAAAAACCGATTGCATATTTTTGCCACTGATATTTTAACTAAAAATAAAATATATCCTTTGTATCTCCTACAATTAAATTTATTTTTTTTCTATTGGTTAGGTTAGGTTAGAAAACCAATCTTATTTCTTTTTGTTTGGGAAGTCGACTACAAAGTGCAGTGTGAACTCTCGTATGTATGCGGTTTAATTTATCCTAAAAAATCTTGAGTGAAGAGTTAATAAATACGATCTTTATTCTGTCCATATACAATATCATTAAATCCTAGAATATTTATAGTATTCCTGTTAAATATTACCTCGAGTCCATACACTTTACGAGTCCTCTTAGTTTTATAAATTCAATGACGTGAATTGGATTCGAATGCGTAGCTGTCATGATACGTTGCGTCCTTGTAGCACAATCCCACATATCTTCAAGCAGGTAATGTTTATTATAGACTAGCCACCGCTAGTAAGTCTTGGATTCTGGCATGACTAAGTGGAAACCCAACTGATTCGATACTGAAGAACGGCTTGTTTTCATGCGGATATTTATATAGTCCAATGCGGGATTTCTATTGGATCCTTATGCTAGATATAACGCTTAATAGAATGCTTCTGGTTACTACGAGTTAGCACTGGCTCCCTACCATACCAAGGGCTCTAAAGTGTACCACAACAATGAAAATTCATAATTATCTTTTCTTATAAGAAATTCTGGATATTTCAAGGTATAAGAAAAGTTATTCATAATGCAATGTAAATGGTTGTAGGACTGATAATTGATTACAAATACATATGTATGAGTATGTATTTTTCAGTTAATGAGACAAGCATGAAAAGAAAATATGTTGCTTTTAAGACACATTAAGTTTAAAACCTTTATATTGCATTCTATTTGATCCCCACTCCGTGGTCTACCTACGAATACGTATCCACAGCGTGCATGCGTCACCCGATACGCTTGACTAGGTTCACGCTTTTTCAAAGAAACGGTCCGTCATGAACAATGTAGTCGTATTACATTTTATAGGTCGCAACTTTTAATAGTACTTTCCGAGTACATTCCTTAATTCTTACATCAATCACAACATTCTTGAATGGTATGACGTCTCAACCGTGCGATCTACACCAATTTGACTTATTTTTACATCCAAAAGTAGAACAGTGGCTTCTTTTCCTTGTGGCTATAGCTGTACAGAATGCTTCAGTTTCGGTAGTGGTTTTCGAGCCGTGGTAGTAAATTCCTCCGACATGTTACTGAGGTCTACAGGTAGCTATGTATACTTTTTGATTATACTTCTAGTATCAAACTAATATGAAAATAATATTTTACTTCTTCTTCTTTGTGCTACTGTGACGCTGTAACATTTTAATCATTTCGTTAACAATATTGACACCATAAATGCTTCAGAGATTTAACCCAGACTGGTTTCTTTTTCGCAGTACTTTACTCTACTTGAATATTATCGTGAAATTTGATAAGTAAAATGTTTTTATTTATATATATATGCTCAATGAATTCTGATCATAGTCTGTTTACAAAGCTTTTTTTATTTATTTTAACATATGCAGGAATATCACACATTCTTTTGTTTGTTTGTTGTTGTTAATTTGGAAAGTAAGTTATTAGCCAACAAAATAAATGTGACAAAATTATCAGTTGTCACATATCTTCTCAAATCCTGGATCGAATCTACAAGACTCAGGACGATATGTTTCTCTATGTTCTGAATTTTAAGACGCGTTTGATCGAATTACTTCTTTCGAAACTTTTAATTCTTATTGACTTACAACCGTAATTTGATTTCAGATTTATGTGGTTTATTAGGCATATTGAATAAATGGATATCTCACTTAGTCGTAAGCAATTGTCAGATTTTCATCTGGATGTAACAAGGTACGCAGCTGATAATAAAACGATTCCACTCCTTATTGGCTTCTTCTTCGGAGTCAATCCTATGTGACATTCAGGCAAAGATAATAATAATATGTGAAGTTAGCTACACTTTGCCATCATAGAACAACTAAATGACACTGTTTGCACAATGATAACAATGATTATTATGCAGCTTAAAAATAATTATTGGCGATTACAATCAGACCAACATCAGATTCATATAAATAATATAGGGCCGTCTTTGTAGATAAATGTTATGTTTATTCATTATACGATATCATTATCATTATTATCATTATGGTGGAAATCAGTGGTTACTTGAAATATAAAATATTTTAATAATTGACGAAAAGATAAAGTACAAATATAAAATGTCAACACCAAACTTCAAAATGGGTCAATAAATGACGACTGGAGGGAGGCGTCTAGTGTTCAAATAAAAACTAACAATGCATTATGAAGTCTAACCCATACATACTAAATTAAGCATTCATGTTTCGATGAACTAACAACTATGAGAAACGAAAATTGCATACCTGACCTTTGTTCAAACCGTTTAAAGTCCTTATTAGGACCAACTATAGAGTGATAGCGTCGTAGATAACCCTCTAACCCTTCTCGCTCTAAGTTCCGACATTATACTTGACCCCAAATCGGACAGGTAAAGGCATTCTTTTAGTACATCAGACAGGTCACATTATTATAAGTGGTGCATACGCCCCTATATATCTATCACCAGTGTCACCTAGACGATGCCGTCCATATTGAGCAAGCAACGAATTCTCGTGAACTGGCTCTCAAACTGTAACTGAAATTTAAAACGTTAAATATATTGTATCACGGTTAATTCTAATACCGTGGGAGCCTATCAGACACATAGAAAACTTTACAGTTCTTAATCATTTAAATTAATAACATTTGTCTAATTTATCTCAACTCGGTAACTTGTTGAAGGCATAATTGGCCACTTAACAATAATATCCTCTTGAAACGTACAAAAGCCTCGTTATTTGGAGCTTAGTGTATTGTGATATGGCATACTCGGATTTTTCGACGATAAATGCGATCTCTGCCGTTTCAAACTCTATTGTAATGCAGAATTATCAAAAACGGCATCCGAAAAAATTGCATAAGTGAATTATTGGTAAAAGTTCAATTTTTGACATAATAAATCCGTTTCTCAGCGTATTTTTCAAATGTGTCTATTGGTTTATTAGTTTTTTTTTAAAGACAATAATGCAATTCGGTAGCTGATATAATTTGAATTGTATTTAATAGCAGTTTTGCTTTGTTGTATCTTAGCAATCTTCAAGTACCTGAGTTGCATGAGTTCACAAAAAACATGTTAAACCAAATCCACCAAGGTACCAATATCCCAGACAGAATTGTTTTTTTATTGTTATTTCAATCAACGAACGACCTTTAACTTATTTATTGCCTGTGGAGGTTGTCTTATGACAGACAATGACAGCAGCTGAGTGTGCCAAAAAGATGAACTTACATTACGCAATTTAATAACATCTTTATTCAAGGTAATTAAAGTCGCTTTTTGATCGATAGTATCAAATTTATTAAAACATGAAAATATTTTCTTCCCAAAAAAATTTTACTTCGTTTGTGCGTATAAAATACACATCCCGCGTTTTATTAATAGCCGGCGAATGAGTTGACGCGCCTCCTGGTGCTATGTAGTCACCGCCGCGCCGCTCTGACGTCCGTAACAGCCGAAGCAAGGCCGACTCATTGTCAACCAAGATGAAAGATCGTAACTGGCTTTCCGATACTGTAACTAAACATATATAACTTAAGTTAGGGAGCAAAATTTCAAGAATGTACGTTGGGCCATTTTGAAGCCTATTTCGGACTAAAGACAAAACACGACGCCTATCGGAAAACAAATTTGAAATGTATGACTACGGCTGATCTTTATAATGCCAAATATTATTTTACTTTGATATCGACGGTGAGATTCGTTTATACATATATCGATATATATATCGAACAAAAGATATGTCATAAATTGTAAAGAAATTATTTCACGACTAGTAAAAGTACCAAGTACGTATAGAATACTGATAACATTATATATTTATATACATATAAGTATTTAGATTATTTTTCACAAGGCACACACTATTTGCTTCTTTTTTCCCACGCACACACATTCAGAAAAAGTTGCAGAATTTAACAAATTTCTGCAGTATATTATGTAGTTTTAATTTTACTACATTAGCTATTTATTATTTCGTTCCATAAGTTTGTAACAACTTACGTTTACCATTATTTTGTAGTAAATAGTAAATCAGATTCATTAATGGGAGAGTTCAGTTGCCTATATTACAGGTATTTTACACAGTTTAGGTAACTGACGAATTATCACTAGTTTCAATATTTTATTTTAATTTTTCTGAAGTAAAGTTATTATTGTTATTTCTTCAAATTAGTTAAAAATGCACTTTGTCTTATTGCGAACAAAGGAGATTTACAAAAATAAAGTATGTAAAAGCATGAATATATAGACAAGGCAATTGAAATACAAGAACATGTAATCCGTGGTTAACGGTGTTGGTTAGCGACATAATACAGCGTTTATAATTGTTATTTAATTGTAATCTTTGTTGTTTACTGTTTGTTAACCCAAATAAATAGAAAAAAAAAACATGTAAATAGAATAATAGCAGGCAGTCACGATTCGAGTTACCCAAAGAGAAAATATCGGTCAATCAAGAAGAAGTAAAAGTGAAGTCGATTTCAAATGTGCAAGTTGAATTACACTAGGTGGATACTGCTATGTGCGTATGTATCAACTTTGTATTTTGTATGTGTATATGTATGAACTTTGACTACGGTCATATTAACGATGATTATAAAGAGAATGCAATTGTCGTGTATGTTAACTTCAAGGAATAACTTCAGTTTTATCAATATCTCTTGTCTGTAAATTTGTTAAAACCATAGAAATAACCTAGAATTGAAAACCAGTAAAGCAAGACAGTCAAAGTTGTTCATTTATCGTCCTTAAAGACGGTTCACTTCCTTCTATATCAAATAGTTTTATGCGAGTGGTAGTCTGTTTGCATTGTCGTCCGTCATTCGTTATACTTCAAAATTATTTAATACACCTAATATACCTACGAAATAAAACATACCTAAGAGACTTTCATACTTATGTACAGTTTTGAACGTTAAAACAGAAAAATATTTCATAAAAGTTTTTGATTATTTGATGACTTATTTTATTATGTGTACAATTAAGTTTCCGCTGTTTGACAAACGATAGCCCCACCAGAAAGGTATGGTTGGAATTTTCATATATAAAACATTATTGTAAAACAACATTGGACATCTGGCAATAACATAAGTTAAAAATATTACCGATTTTTAATCAGCATCATGTATTTTTTGGTGCGGAAACCTCGAGTTTTGAGAGGAATAAGCGTCATTTGCTTTGATTTCCTTTTTTAACTTAAATTATTTATAGAAGCATATGAAGCAATTTGAAGTGAGAAAAGTTGTAAAAAGTGGTTTCGAATGTTGAGGAATGGTGAGTGTCATGGAACTCAAAGGACGTAGTGGAAGGCAGAAAGTGTAAAAAGGGTTTTTATTGCATCGTACAACCTAAAGATGTAAGAATAATGGGCAACACGTGACCATGCTTCAAATTCAACAGACAAGCTTTACATTCATGGTAAAAACTTGTGTTTTTAATTATCAGCTTGTTGTCGTTTACTGTGAGGTGTTTCAACTGATTGAAATTATTAATGGATCTCACTACTAAATACAATTGATGAGTCTGTCTTTAACTCGTCAAAAGTAAAAATATGTCCACTATTATCTCAGACACGACAAAATTATTCACCTGCATGATAATGGCCATCCAAATTTTTGCGCATCGGCCATAACCTACTTGGTAACACTTAAGTGAGAACTGCTACACCACCCACCATAGTCATCAGACATTCATACTTGTGATCATTATTTGCCCCGATCGATGGCACATGGATTGTTTGAGCAGCACTTCACGTTACATGAAGATATCAAAAATTGGGTCGATTTGTGGATAGCCTCAAAAAATTAAGCTTTCTTCCGACGCAGTATCCGTATGTTGCCAGATATATGAGGAACAGTAGTAGCTTGCGATAAACAATGATTTGAAAAAAAAAACTAAAATATAATTGTCCACTTAATATAAACCGACAAAGACTTATTTGCACACCTATATAACTGTTCCTGTATAGTCTTTGGCTTGAAGTGTATCTAAAAGAGTTGAAAAATGTCTTATATATACAGTTTTTACAGAAATAAGCTCTTGAAATAAATGAAGCTGCCTACATATTTTTCTTGATCTTGTTTCAAACTTGTACGTATTCTTCAAATGAACATTAAATGGTTTACTGTCACTTACAAATTGGAGTTGTACACCAACAAGTTACATTTAAGTAATTCATTTATTAATTTTTCAATAATGATTTTCTGTTCAGGAAGATTTTCTAAATCTAGGCACCTACAGAAAAAAATTGCTTTCTGGAAAAACTCAATCTTAGTTTATTGGCTATAAAATCATATTAGAAGCTTCTAGGTGAGATAAGAAGTAGATTTCCTGAAAAACCTTTGGATCAAAATATAGATGTACGAAATATTATGTTCATATTTATGAACATCCAATATTAAATCTTTGTATACATTTCGGATAAACCCAAATTGTTTAAAAATTATTCATTATACAAGTACATTTTGCTTACATGTGGGACAGTCCAAATAACTACTTTTTACTAGATAATAGTAGGATTATTCATTTGCCAAATGAATTAAAATAATATATGTAATCATTATCAAGAAATGTGTTCATTAAGAGCCTCTAACACGTATCCTGATTTTATTAAAATTTCCACATCTTCAATTAAAATATCCCAAAAATGTACTTAAATAGTGTGCAAAAGTTTACAGGGTTTTTAATTACTTAATTTTTAAATATATTTGTATAATTATCATATCTTGACAATCATAGCTTATCATAGCTTCGCTGAGTACGAAAACTATATGTGAATAATGCAAACGTCGGTAAAACAATGGGCACTGTACTTCAAAGCATTTATTATTCCTAAATTATAAAGCAGATATCCCGGTATTGAAATCGACTGCCAAGTAGAAGCCCATTGTACAGTCCTATTTCGTCATATTACCGTTCTCCTTTATGATTTAATATTCCGTTAGTCAATTTGTGGAGGTTTAATCCTTTCATATAAACAACATTTTGTTGTATTTTCTGTAATTACAAAATAACTGTATTTTATCAAATATGTAGAGTTGTTTATACGATACAAGTGCCCAAACAACCAGTCTGTTGATCTGTTTGTGTTATCTTTTTGTTTATCTGAGGTAATCTTTGTCAACGGCTTAAACGATTTTGATGAAACACTAGAAAAGTTTATAGGGTTGAATATATGAGACTTGTTGCTGACCTTCAGAGACCGTCTAGATCGGAAGATTGTAACTGGCCAATTGAGACAGGATCTTGGTATATTCGATGCCAATATTGAAAAAACTACTCATTTACAAAATAACGATCAATATCGTAAGTAAACTTAACCCAAATCAGCATTATCATTATCGTCAGCCTTAACGAATGTGCCATCATTTAATAGGCATCTATTACCTCATTACTACCTGTTTAAGTACGGGAATATATAATATATTATCATCTACTATGTAATATACTGCACAAATTTATGGTCTGGAGTAACTGACCTTGAAATGCAAAATTTGTTCGGCGTAAAGAAAATTTTCTGTAGGAATATAAAAATCAAAGTATATGATATATTATGGCCTTAGCAGATAGGCCGGGCTTTGAAAGCTATGCCTTAAATGGATCAAATGGGAAAAAATAGAACTTAGAAGAAGTTTATTTCTTCTCTTTTATTTAAAAATCATACTTGAATTACAATAAACAGTCTTAATACCAGTTGGCGATTCATCAGTCAGCCTTGGGGGACCTTGGTAATTTGCAGTCAGTGTTTCAAATTATTAATATCTAATCCGATTTTACTAAAGTCCTCGCAGTCGAAGTCGTGGGCGTCCGATACTTTACTAATTACTGATGTAGAATGAAAATAATTTAGTCCAACGTTACATTACACCAGCCGTACCTGCTCGCTACGACAGGTGTACAATAGAGAGAAAGTAATCTAAGAAAGAAATCTTATATGAAAATTGAAATAAAAATAAACATGTGAGTTTATGGATCCCGGTGTATAATAATAAAGTACGTGTTGTATAACATGGAACTAATTCAAACTCGGCAGTATATTTAGGCCTACGCTAAGGGTACAATACGTCTGTATCATCAATATTTAGAAAGTGATCCCGTTACAAAACAACAAAGTATTCTATTAATTCTAATTGGACTAATTTAAAGGCTTCTGCATCATTGAAATTCAGGAAATGGATCCCGGTATAAAATTACTTCGTTTTGTATTCATGAAGTTATTTAAAAATCAATAGTTACATCATAAGCTACCCAATAAATATTACACATGATCGTTCACTCTTTTTTAAATTAATAACATTTCAAAAATATTTATTTATAGATGTACTAATAAATCTTCCATTTTTTTTTATTAATCTATTGGCCAGTGCATACCGAAAAATCAGCAAAGGAATGTATCAATTCAGATTAAATTTGTCAATTTTAAGAAAACATTTTTTTTTAAATGAACAAGCCTATGTTTCTCAGGAATGGTGAAGCTTTTCGTTGATGAATCATTAATTTTTTACTCTTTTTTTGAATCGGTTCAGTAATTGCACAAATTACCTCGAACATATAAACATACAACCAATTATACGTATCTACAACGAAATACTAGTATGTATGTTTGTTTATATCAGATATTCCTCAGTATTTCCTATGTTTTTCTTGAACTCTTAGAAAATAAGATTCAACAGGGTATTTAACATACTTAATAGTAACGTGGATCTGCTTGCGTAAAGCCATTGATAATGTTTTAAATTATTGCGCGTTTTTGCAACCAAATTTCATTGAAGTTCCAACTCGAGAGACGGAGACTAATTACTTTTTTTTCTATACAACAATGTTTCACATGAATGTTCTGATGGTTGTTTTACAAAACCTGTAGAAGAATAAAAATTTATATACACACACCGGCAGAATTAGCGAAACATAAAAAAGGAATATTGTCAAGTAGTTAATTTTATTTTTAAACAAATAATAATTAAACACGAAACATGAATTAAATTGACATGTTTTCACAGTAATTTGCAACACCATACATAAAGTTTAATGAAAAAAAAAACAAATTAAACAAAATGCATTTTCCTTCGATATCGTAATGACAGAGAAACATTTGAAAATTTAAAATTTTCTGACGGTTCACAATTAATTAAATGCATGTTTAATAACGAGTGTTTTCCCCCCGTGCTCTGACCAAGGTTTTCATCCATCTGGGCATGTGGCGGATGATGCTGTCGATGATTTCTTGGGGCAACCTCTGCCATTCTTCAAGTAATGCGTTTCGCAACTCGCCCAGATTGTTGTTAGGTGGCATTCTTGATTTGACACTCCTCTTTAGCAAGTCCCAAACATGTTCGATTGAATTCATATCCGGGGGCCGTGCTGGCCACTCCATCACCGTTACACCAACATGGTTTAGGTATGCCTGTACTATGCGAGCACTGTGAGCCCGAGCATTATCCTGCATTAAAATGAATTCGTTGCCAATAAAGGGGGCAAATGGCACAACATGTTCTTCTAAAGTCTCCCTGATATACCGATCAGCAGTCAGATTCCCGTCATCGACCACCACCAACTCTGTGCGAGCTCCTAAACATATCCCTCCCCAGACCATAATTGAGCCGCCGCCATATGCCACTGAATTTTCAAAATTCGACTGGATACAACGCTCTCCTTTGCGTCTCCATACACGCTGCCTTTCATCAATCTGATTTAACAGAATTCTGATTTCATCAGTAAAGAGGAACTGTCCCCACTCGTCGAAGTTCCAATGACGATGTTCACGAGCAAAGTACGAGTATAGTTGGTTTGTGCGATGGTGTCTCTCAAGTTTTGGTGTTTTGGCGGGCGCAAATGAGCCTATACCGACTTCTTCGAATCTTCTGCGAACTGTCTGCTCACTCACTCTTATTCCTCCTCCTCCAATACATTGCGGGCCTGCACCGCCGTCAGTTTCGTGTTCCGACGAACTTGAAGTTGTAGAAAACCGTCATCTCTCCTTGAAGTACACCTCTTTCTGCCTTGTCCTCTCCTCCTCACTAAAGAATTCGTCAATCTGTACCGTTGGATGCTACGATGAATCGTTGATAACAATCGACGAAGTCTTGTGGCAATCGATCTGTAGAATTGACTATTTCTTCTCATCTGTCCTAATGATTTCTGATAGCGTTAAATCAGGCATAACCTACGCTCGTAACTGATCAATATGCGAGAAAACAAAATCTTCAGAAAACTGCAATACAATGTTTTTCAAACGAAAATTACAAACTTTACGCAAATGGAAAATCAATTTTGAAGCAACCGATAGAGATTGTGAATGAAAAATTAAAACAAACGAATGAAAAAAGTGACCGTCGGCTAATGTTCCATTTTCAAATTAGTCATAAATAAAAAAAGTAATATAACCAGCCAGTGTTACGAAAAAAATACATTTGATTTTCCTTTTTTTTATGCTTCGCTAATTCTGCCGGTGTGTTTATTAATACGTGAATAAAACATTTACATCGCTTTCAGGTAATAGAGGAGACCTCTATTTTGCAAAAATGTTCAATAATTTTGATTTTTTTTTGTAGCTATTGCCGAGATTTAATGTTTATCAATAAAATAATTGAAATAGAAAGTTATTTAATGATCGAGGTGGAATTTCAACCACAAAGTGAACATTAATATTAACATTAATATTTCCAAGCAATTTAATACTATCTATCAGTAAGTGATGTTAACTAAATCATTAAACGTATGCATAATGTCCGAAGAAGTCATAGAATGGAGTTTAGATTGCTTTTCCGAGTAGGAAATCGCTCGGAACAAAAGTCAGTATATTTCGGTGTGGCTCATGGTTAAACATAGTCGCGCCCACGCTGCGCCCGCGTTGTTCTGCCGCCGTCCGCCATCCCAGTCCTATCTGCTTTCTCATCGCCTGTACACGCTCCAGGTTAGTGATCACTTTTAACAGTTACACCCTTAATTAAACTACGCCATATTTGCGACTTTCTTTTTAATTTGCATAACTTAATGCTGTGCGATAGTTTAAGCTAGATTTTTTATCCTGTTTCTTTACGTAAACCGTCTTATACTAGTGTTTCCTCGTTTTCTCTCATATGAAATTCCATGCAGTCGACGCGAATAACTGCAGATTGAAAACTTTCGTCATTTAGCTGTGCCATTAAACATTAACAGTGCATATCACAATACCCTCTTGTCGGTCGAACAAAAACCGGGTTTCGTTACTAAAAATATCCCCATATCGAATGTTTCCGATAGCTATTTTGAAATTGTTCTACTGTGCGTACCGTTTCTCGAGAACATCATCCAATAGATAAGAGTAATAGATACACTGACCGGCAAATAGTTATTATAGTAATTACACAAGTCACATGCCTCTGGTGTATTCGGAGCTTTGTGTATTTAAAAAATTATTCAATAAATTATTTCAAAACACACTGTTGTAAAAATTGATGCCAAGAATTACATTTTTTTTAATATATAGGGCGCGTGTTGTTACGTATAAATATATTTGGCAAAGCATTCATTTAGCTTACTAGAACACCATGGCCTCTATCTTCGTAAACTTTTTAATGTTATTATTAGTTACGACATAATTAACGATCTTATTTGAGATAGAAACAGGATATTATATGTCTTCGTTTCAATACCTGGTGTTTATCCAAACAGCAGTTTTACAACGTCGTAAAGATTAAAACAGTCTTGAGAAAACATAAAATCAGCAAACCCCTTAAAACAACAGTCTACATTCGTTATTATCGGTACTCAAAAGCTTCAGTACTAACAAAGAGAGCAATGAATTATGTTTAAAAAATATATCAAGTATTGAAATGATGCAACGCTTTTTGAAATATAACCAAACCACAGAACAGTTCTCTCGAATGAATGTGGCTAGTTTCCATTCGAACTACGGTAAAGGTGGCCGTGACGGTCGCAAAATAAAGTTTATTTAAGTTCATACACTTTTCGTGCGAAAACCGAAATTGAAATGGCATTTCATTAAAATAGTAGCGGTCACAATCGAAATGAAACGAACATTGGGAAAAAGAAAGGTGACATTCGTTGTGAGCCACGAAATATCCACAACATATCCTGCAAATAGCATAAAAGTGGCATTCAAAACAATTTGCATATTATTGAAGAAAAAAAAATTGTTGCAATTCTTTATAGTACATTTTATGGCGCTTAATGTAAAAGACCAATTAATACATACAATACAGTCTTATCATTACAGCAGCGAATTATACAAGACGATATCTTATCATCATTATATCATATCAGACATACATACATTTATCATAAAAAGTTAAAATTACTAACATGATATTTGCCTGTTTAATAATTGTGGTTGCACCGTCACAAAAATAATCTTTTTTATTTACAAATTTCCAAACACCATAATGTTTTAATTAATAACAATATTATGCCTAATAATTTACATATTTCGATATGTCAGATATATTTGATTGATTCCTTCGATGAGCTCCAGTTACTTTTTTCATTAATTTACTTCATAGTTACACATTTGAATATTTCCAACTTAGTTGACGAATTAAAACATCTCTCAAACCTAATCTTATGGTACGCTTATCAAGTTTGAATATCAAATAATTTTATAAACTGAAAATTTTGCATAAATCACTGTTCGAACCAAATTTATGAACCACATTTATGAAGGTATTCCGAACACACCACAACAAGCTCACGTGTTTAAATAAATCATGTACTATGGTCACGGTACAAGTATAAATAGTTTAAAAAAGAACTTGTAAACATTTACAATACATAATGCATAGACTAAAAGTTTTAGTTACATTTCAGATAACTTTGTAATATATATATCAAATATAATATATAATGTATAATCTAGTTTTTATTGTATGTTTCCAGTTCATCTATTATACCTCACTAATTAATTAACGTAAATAATAGGACAGTATAAATAAAACAAACAATTAAGGATTTACGAAATATTTTTATCTACGATAAAAAAAATATAAGAAAATTAATCGCTTCCTGCTTTGAACTCCACAAATGGAAAAATAAAGTAAAATTATGTTTAAAATCATAAAGTTACCAAAGGCAGTTTCTGTAATGGTGGGTATGGAGCTGATGATTTTACTTATCCCTCCAATTGACGGCGAAATATTTAATCATATTCTTGATAAACACTCAAACTCATTACTATTGTTTTCGAGTGTCATGATTATGTTACCAAAGACATTTGATAAACAAACACATTGCTGCACATAAATACCTTAAATACAAGACTATTCTACTCGACGACCAATTACTAACTTTATAGAAGGAAGTAATCGATCAGAACTACTCAACTAAAGAGATAACTGTAATGAGTTAATAAAGCTAATCTTGACACAGGTATGCACCTGTCGCGAATTTCACGATGCTTTTCCATTCCATTAAAAACTAAAATGAGCTAGTAGAAATAAACCGAATTGTAAGATCCGTTAATGGAACCAATTAAATAATCACACACAGAAATTATCATAAAAATCAGTATCGTCTTTACTTATTTTTATTGAATCACCAGCACTAATTATCTCAATATAATATATCAATATAATATATAAAATTAAGAAAACAATGTTTAAAGAGAACAATATAATAGAAGCAAGTAGTAAAAATAATTATGAATTCCAATAATCATATGAAATCGTATCGATGTAAATTAAAATGTTATGATTCATGATTATTTGAAAATTATATTATTTTAAAATGTTTAAAATGTCATAAAGGTTTATGTTTAGGAGAAGTTTAGTCACATACATAAGGACGGAGAAAATATACATTTAAAGTTAGTTCAGAGAGATTTATGGACGTGTCAGGTACGCGTTTTTAAAACTTTGCCGGTATTGAATTTAAAACAAGAATAGACAAGAAAAACGTTATATATCTAAAGGAAACCAAGATGGAGGCTATAATGCACTCT
>PDGT01000004.1:1265910-1313333 GCA_003671415.1 Megathymus violae | reverse complement strand
ACCGAGGCTTCACTATCAATATTCAGTCATCGATGTGCTTTGTTAAATGTAGAAATTCTTTGCATATGAGAAAGGTATATCCAGTTTTGTACGAGTATCTATGGTATTCACTTTGGTTCTCAAGACAAGTTCTCAACCCAAACAAGTCAGGGCAGCTCGATAGTAATTATATAGAATAATATATTATTATATTATTTTTTGGCTTTAATCATTAGCGGTTCACTGCAGGATACGGGTCTCTCTTCGTAATCGAAAAAGCCTAGTGTGTACTCTAGTGTTCACTCCAGTCGACTGAAATCTAAATGTACTATATGTATATTAATCAACAATTTTTACTCCATTTACAGAAATCGAAACAAGATGAGTCGCGTAGGCAGAGGCAGGCGCACGAGGGTGTACGATTGCAATTACAACAAGGGCGAGAGTTACTACCGTCCAGTCCTCGACAGATTAGACGGCAAAGTACCACTCATCAAGGAACCTGAACGTGATCGTATCAGATCCGATGTAGAGAACAGGATCCGAAGTGCTTTCGATGACGTAGACATTCCTACCGATGAGTTATTCGACTCGAGGGGTGCCCGGGCCCCACGCGGCAGGCCTCTGTCCTCTGCTTTCGAGGATGATGACCTCTCTGAAGATGTAAGTATATATTTTTATAATATTCAACCCAATAGTCATCAATACCAAGGTTAATAATTACCAACTAATAGTCTTTTATATGGTTTTAAACAGTGTGTTTTTTAGTAAAGAACTCATCTTACCTTCGATGCAACGAGCTCGGAACTATTAGCCCTACCTAAGTAAGAAGTGAGGTCCAATGTGGTTTTATATTTATTTAAAACGCAATAAATACAATTCTGGACTTATCTCTTTTGTGTGTACAATTGCATTATAAGGGTAAAATTGTAATGGATGCAATACGTGCATTATAAAACAAATAAATGGTATCAATTAATTGGCATTAAATTCATGTGATGTGATTAAGTCAATATCTTGAATACGTTTAATCTTGGAAAATGTAACTGTTCCTGCTATATATTGAAACTTAGTATAGTTACAATTCAATTAAAATTTGGTATGGTACTCAAACTATAATCTATACTTTCTTAAATATTCAAAACTGTACTAGCACTACCTATTACGTGTAAAAAGAATACTTCTATAAAACGAATAAAATACTTACCAAGAATGCTAAATACGTTTCATGATCCAAAAGGGGATGTTATTTTACTACATTTTATAGCTCAAAAGGGTTATAAATTTTTATAACTGAAAAATCTAATACTCTCAGTTATTCTGTCTATTGCATTCTAGCTTAAAAGAGGATGCCGAGTATGCGGTCTGGGGAATTTCATAACCGTCGCTGACAGTATATTTAAACAGCGACATATTATAAAGTCCTGTTTTCTCTGCATCTCGACTAACGTCCTCAGAATCTAATTTATAATGAAATAATTGTGAACTTTATGCATTAATATTTAATATTTCAAACGGCTTTTTACTTCTTTCCTTCGTACGCTCTGGCAAGAATACACAATACACAATTCATTCGTGATTTCTATTTATTCACTCGCCATATTTCAAACGAGGTTCTATTCATAACTTAAAGAAGGACAGGCTTTAGTAATAGAATATATTCAACTAAACTGTTGGCTTACTAGGATGTCAGGTTTTGTCTGTATATATTGCATTTACTCATTTATGCTGCTTCTATAAAAGCCACGTTTTGATTTTGTTCAAATTATTTATTCAGTGTCGCAATAAATTCGTCTTATTTTCACTTGTTTTGGTAACAATTGGAATCAAACCAGAATTAATTCAGTTTTATTTTTTTTATTTTTAGGACAGTGTTAAAAGTTAAAGTTGAAAGTTTCCAAAAATAATCCGTAATGTAAATAAAACGGTTTAAGGTCGGGGTAACCGACTTCAATTTTTTTTCAATCAAGTAAATAAAAAAAATATGGTATGACGAAGTTATTGACCTGCATGCGATTCAGTAGATTTAGCAACAAATTACGTCATGAAACTGTTAAATACACACAAAGAAAACAATAAGAAACCATTATACGGTAATATTATGTTTATTGTTAATATTGAACCAATGCCAAAAGTTATTTATATTTCCCGCTTTGACTGTAGTCAAAGATGTGTACAACTACCTACATTTCGGCTATGATTTATCTTAACATAGTTATTCATCTCTAATTTATAATAAACTCGTACTGCAAAAACCATGACGAATAAAAGTAAGCAAAAATCAATTAAAAAAAAATAGTTCCCAGAATCATCGTTACAACTCATATTGTGCCACTATTGGGCTCGGATTTCTTCTCGCAATGAGAAAGGTGTAGGCGATATTCTGCCACGCTGACCAAGTGCGAGTTGCCAGACTTCACACACCTTTGAGAACATGATGGAGAACTCTCGGGTGTACAGGTTTCCTCACGGTGTTTTCGTTCACCGAAGGAAGTAACAAATAATACGCACATAATTTGAAAAATTAGAGGTACGTGCAGGATTCGAACTGCGACTCCCGTACGGGAGACCTACGTTTAAATCACTAGGCTATCGCTGCTTTAAAAAATAATAATTAGAAATCAAGAAAAAAAGGATCATTTTTTTCCTTAAATTTTTAAATTTTTATTTTCACTGAATTATGGATACGTTTTATACCTCGAATCGATAAACTATGGTAACAGATAGTAAACGGAAGAAAACAGCAAGGAAAAAAACTGTAAACAAAAATAAAAATATCATGAAAATAGTCCACAAATAGTCTACAAAAAAAAACAATAAATAACATAAGCCGATACGATCTCTAATTTATTGTTAATTAATATATATTTTTTTGCAAATATTTAAAAAACGCCAGGCGGTAACTTCACGCTAGGGTACATCATATAACATTTTACTCTATCAATATTTATTTAGATACATATATAAATGATTGATGACAATTTATTTCACTCCCGTTTATCGTATTTTAAGTTAATAGCACGGGCAGATACGATAGATTGTTACTGCGTTCTAGGACATCTCTTTTTTTTAGTGTCGGCCATGAGCTCCAAATTGTATCAAATTACTATTGTTTGACGTAACGTTCTTACCAAAACAATGTTGTTTCAGACAGTTTGCATTACGACAGACTAAACTGGGGTCTCGATCTAACATAACAATCAGTCATTTTCCGAAGAAAAGAGTCACAAAGTCAACTATATCACGATCAACCACTTGCATATTTTATTTACAACTTTATCTACTCCCATGCTTTAAATCATGTATAAAAGATTTTGAAACAGTTAGCTTACTGCCAACATTAAAACACCCAATGTCATACTAACCATTATATCATCCAAACGGATGATACACGGATCCAGACAGCTACATTCTTAGTGCTCGATATGTGGTATCTCTATGAATTTCAAAAAAAAAGAACATCTGTATGAATTTTAAAAAAAGAACAGTGTCATTCACGTGCATTTCACTACTAGAATGCCGTGCGCAGTAAAAAAGTAGGTTATTTGAATCCCCGCCATTTTTCTTCGATATTTTTATTGTTTTTTTACAAAAAAATGAGCAAATGTGTTACAAAAATGTGTTACTATACAAAATTTTAATTACTACTACAATAAATAATTCTTTCATTAATACTTAGTTTATTTGTATATATTTAGTATTGGATGATATTAGGTTACTAAGCCTGGCTGTTTTAATGTTAGCAGTAAACTAACTGTTTCAAAATCTTTTATAGAGGATTTAAATCATGGGAGTAGATAAAGTCTTATATGCAACTGTTGATAATTAGGTATTAAAATACTCATGTGATACTATTATCACACTAGGCTTCGCCTCGTGTGATAAACACACATTCGTATACCCCTTATTATACAACAGTTGTATAAATAACTATTATTCAACATTATTGTAATACGCGGTGCCAATGCAACATTGTCTTCATGTAACACACAAGTTACTACTACGTACATCCCTAAGTGATGAGTAATAATTATTACTAATAATACACTTGAAATCAATATTGGAACGACACCAAATCAGACGCTCCAGATATGGTGAGGACAGTTATAGTCACCCACGCATTTGCAATATGTCATAGATATAATTATGTTGTTGATGCGCTGACGTAAAAATAGCGGAAAATAGTATCGTATTCATAACTTTTCTGAATTGTATTTGCTATATTGCAAAATAATTATACTGGAACCGCAATAAATGTTTCTTTTTCTTAACAAAAAGTCTCATAAACGTGAACCTCAGTATTTCGGCAAGTGCGAACTATCAAACATTTGAAATATAGTTGATAAATGATTAATGAATTCCATGTCGGACTTTCAGAAGGAGCAGAGTAATTTTAATGATTTTCGTCGAGTGCCATACTAAAAGCAATTGAATCACCTATATGTAGTTAGTTACCATTAAGTTCCGATCGTTTCCTTTTTATTCAAAATGTTCTTCTAAACTACATTGATAATTAAAAACGTTTATTAATTTTCTATCGTACGTATATATCTGATTCTTTTCAGTATTTGTATCATCAAATTTAATAGAATAAAACGAAAGTCGCTATATATATTTGTTCTTCTACTTTCATGTAAATTTTAGTGCTGGTATTTCGATATTTTGTTTTTACACAGTGTAATTTTAGAAAACCTCCGTTAAGTGTAGTCTACACGAGCGCGTATCTATTTTAAGAATCTATATAAATAATAATCAATTGCCGCCTGTATTAAAAACAGAAAAAAATTAAAGAAAAATATTTTAGATATAAAAAAAAACAGAAAATAAACATAAACGAATAAATAATCTGATGATTTTTTGTATGTATTATTTGAAATGTCAGTAATTTGGATGATATTATGTATGAAAAACTAGATACAAATATGTAAATATAAACTCGCAATTGTATTCATTAGTAAATTGCGTTCGTACGAAGCCGGATTAGAGTTGCTTGTAATAAAAAAAAAATTCTTGCTCAAATCGTCGAGGACAACTGAAGCTTTACAAGTTTTATGAATAGGAAAGTTAAACAACAGGGCACGTTGCCGGGAGTTTTATGGCTTAACTGGTATCAAAATTTCATCAGTTTGTGTTTACTTCACAATAAACAACAAGCAAACTCTTTTGATTGCTACTTTTAAATAGTACCCGTTGAATATTACTCTAGGCAATCTAAAAACTTTTGTATATCACATAAAGAAACCTTTTAAAATTACGCAGGAAATGAGGGACTAAATATTTTAACTATCAAATTTTCTGCAAATTTAAGCTTTGTTATGTGTGGAGAAAAATGTATATTTTGCTTAAGAAATCATAAAAAGTTGGTTAGATTAATACCTAACCGAATTGTTACGAGGATTATAAAGCTTTCACTGATCTTTTACAGTAATTACTATAAATGGATATATTCCTAATTCATATCAATAAAGCAACAAAATGGGACAAACATCAAATTTATTTAAAGGTCTGATAAAAATTAATGACAATTGTTTTGGGAGTGGTTACTTTATTAACTTAAGACGAAGGATTTTGAAACAATATAAATATAAGTCGTATTTACCTTGCTGCAATACATATCGAAAACTAGCTTTACAACTAAAAAAATAGGTGAGTATAATTTTTTCATCTCTTTGGCTAATTATATTTGTCAAAATACCCTAGCCTCAATTCGAAAGAGCTATAGTACATAGCAATAGATATAAAACTCAGAATTATATTATACTACGACAACTCTAGCATCCCATTGCAAACTTGGTAGTGACCCTACGTGCCGAACGAGGGGTCCCAGGTTCGATTCCTGGTAGGAGTAGACATTCATGTGACAGATAAATGTTTGTTCTCAGGCCGTAGGCATTTGTTATGTCATTTTTGTATATGTTTTCTTGTAGTTTAAGCCACTTCAATATAAAACGATTCGAAAATCTTTAAAACTGTCGACCCCGTAACCCAGTTGGTAATGGCTGCATGCAGGAGCGAGGCTGCATATAGTTGCATGAAAGTAAAATAAATTGAGCATCAAAAAAAATCCTTACTTATTAAATTTCCAGAGTTCATAATAAAGAAGAGAAGTGAAGGACAAAATATTTGTGGTTATACCAGACATATATAAATAATTTATGGTGCTGAATACTATTCAGGTAAGTTCTCTTCGGACTGTAGTCGTTGCAGTCAGAACATCGATTGTACTCGTAGTATTTGAATGTTTTAGAGTTTGTGAAACTACATTATTTTTGACATATAGTTAATTACTTATGGATTCTTCACATTTGAAATGTCACAACGATCCCCTTTATACGTAACAATTCATATTGATGAAACATTAAATATGTTATGTACATATACAATTTGTTCTAACAATTTATTTATATAATGCTCAACCACTAAAAAATACTTTCTCATATAGTTAATGTCGAATACTAGGCACATGGCACGATTTCCAGATTTAAAATACTTATATTTCAAGAAAATCATTTAGCTGTGTGTTTTCCGGGCTAGTTGACAAACACAACAGAATTATTAGGAAAATTTGACGTTATATAGACTGATATATTGCTAGTTAATTAGGAGTATTCAAGTATCCAACGACCGCATTGCCCAAGGCGTGCCGCAGCCATCAATGGAGGTCGTTAACAGTTGCATGGAATAAGTAAGAGCCAATTAAAAACTTGAATTCGTCATTCGCCTATTCAGAAAGAATAAACAAACAGCGCTAACCGTGCCACTTTTCATCACAGTATTAATAGTGCAAGTCAAATACAGAATATATTTTGCTACTTTCAATCAGTTTATGCTAGTTTACTTTATAAAATTAAGAATATTTTTCCTTTACGAGTTTTATTTGCACAGCATATTGCCACAAGATATGTATTTACTCGATATAAAAGCAAATACTTTATTCCGTTCCGCTTTGTAGGTTGATATATCACATAAATTATTTAATAGCATAATTTTTGTTAAAAAAAAACAAATATGATAAATAAGTATTGCTTCAAAATTAGGTATTCTGATATCTGTAATTGAGACAGGACATCGTTGTAGGTATCCAAAACAAATTGTTGAAATACATACCTATAATATACAAATATCTTATACTATCAGCATGAACTACAACAAAACTTATCCATTAATCTAATATTTTTACTGTTAATGAGTAGTTTATGTAAAGGTCTTACAAAATTTCCATTTTATATCGTTAACAATAAACTTTGTTTTGGTAATGATATGATTATCATTCCAAACCATCCATTATTATTCCATACTTACTGATTCAGCTCCGTCATTTCGATCACCAGAGGACTTCTTAAATAAAATCCATGTTGAACACACTTTTCGAGTTATTTCACTTTCTTGATTTTGCGCACATTGATTGAAATTATTTTTTCACTCACTATTGTAACGATAGTGATAGTGTCACTATCGTTTTTAATTCAGGGTATAGACTTAATTTTTTGTGTCATCCACTATGAGACTCATTTTTTATATCAAAATTACATTTTGGCCATATTGGGGCGGCCTATAATACTCCCCCCAATCCCGTGCTGACAAAACAGGGTGTCGTAAGAGGCGACAGAAGTCAGCCTGCTTGCTGATAGGGCTTCGCGTAAAGATTATATTATCAGTATTATTATAAAGTCATTAATATTATTACTGGTATTATTATCTTTCCGTGAAGCTTGTCTGGCTAGCTACCACCCTCCTGCTTGAGTCAGCCGCCAAATGACTCGTCGTGTTCCGGCTGGGGGCTCGAGAGCCAGTTCTTTCTTTCTAACCTTCTTCCCATTTCCTGGCCGACAACGCATCAGCGATACCATTGGTTTTGCTGATGTCCATGGGCGACGATGACCACTTATCATCAGGTGGGTCGTCTGTTCGTTTGTCGGCTATTAAAATAAAAAAGAATAGTATCAATCGAACCGAGGAACATAACATAACAGGAAGATAAGATATTGTTACTTTTCGATGTTTATATCGCTGACAGCATATGGATTCCCAGTAAGGGTTGTGAGTATGTGAATGTTATATATTTTAATTATTATATCCTCCTCGTACATAATATTAGAAGTTTTAGAAATTTTAATTCGGGTTAACTTTGTTATTGATATAAAGTCATAACAATTTTTTTTTGAACTTTTATGTTAAGTATCACACTAAAACAACTACACAAAACACAAAAAATTAAACATATTTGGAAGACAGTAAGCATTTTAGTAGGTTATGAAATATGTCAAAATCTGGGATGCTTTTTATCCTTGGAAATGATTCTATTAAGAGGAAAATATAAAAAAAATTACTGCCTGGCTGCAGCCATTACGATAAATTAATGTTTCTAATTCATAAAATTAGAAAAACCCCTTTCACAAAACAATTTGGGTGCTATACCTAAATGTAAGGTGTAGGTTTTAGTTTTTTTAATTTGGTTATGAATAAACTTACTTAGGACCTGAGCTAGACCAATCTTAAAATTTAAAACAAGAGAGGATATTCAGCTCCGAATATCTCAAAAAAAATTCTCACTTCTAAAGATTTTACACATTTGAAAGTTGAGATCATAAAGTAGTTATATTAAAAAAACATTATCATCACAAATATTACAGAAAAATGGTTTAAATGTCTCCTACAATCGCGCTTAATGAATATTTAAATGGGAATTAAACTCTTGCTCTCGACTGTGGTGTGACAACTGTCTCATTGTGAGCCAAATACCATGAGAGCAATAATCTCGGTGCTAAATTTTGTTACTCGCACCTCGACCGAATTACAATACGAATAAAAATAGACTAAGTAATGTCATATTGTTCACGCGTACATACTTTGGTGACTACACAATTTATTTTTATACGTAATGTATTCATTTTCTATTTTTATAAACTTGAAAACAACATACCTAAGTTTTTTCACATTACATGACGGAGTTTACGCTCAACTATCAATTTGCAGGACAGATTATTAAAAACGAAATGATATCCCTCTCGGGAGTGCAAAACTAGATTCACATGATTTAATATCTGGTGACGTGACAGTTGGTGGAATTTTAGATTTAATTGGTAGAATAACGAAAAATCTTTAAACTTACATGCATCTTATGATGGATCCTATAATTTATCACTACTGTTCACAATCATTATCACTTGACTTTGGTCCATTAGCGGTATATTCCTGCCTAGGGAAATCTCCTCGTAATTGGCTTGGAAGATAAACACTTCTCCAGTGAAGTAACAAAAGGATTAACAGTCAAATGTTAAAATATTTTATGGACAATATCTAAATTAATACAATTTATATATGTATAAAGTATTTACCGTTAGTAAAGCAGAATGGAATATACTTTCAATATCATCCCAAGCATATTTTTAAAGTCAGATTAAAGATTTATGTACACAATTTATGTACATAAATAAAAATCAATTGCTCCACGTACGCGTACGGTAGATTATTGCTTGAGAAAGACTCAATGGTTTAAGGTGTTTCTTTTGTTTAGGCTCGTAATTTTTATGATAAAGTTAACGAAAAAATTTTTTTGGCAAATGTTGATATTTTTGTATGAAAAAAAATGTGCCGTCCAACTTGACATTTCTATTCGAAGAAAGATTCCATAGGAATCTTCTTGACGTACTGGCCTACTGACAAACGACACAGCCTAAACCACCGGAGATAGAACTATGTTATAAAATAAATATATCATTATTTTTTTTACGCGCACTTTTTATGATTTTCGTCAATAAGTTGCGCTCGAGCGAAGCTAAGGCAGTCCGAGAAGAGATTTCGTTGGCAGTAAGATTAAGATATTTTACTAGTTTGCAATAAAATGTTCTACCCACTTCTAAAAATATATCAAATTTCTTTAAAAAAATCT
This sequence comes from Megathymus violae, assembly GCA_003671415.1. Classification (NCBI taxonomy): domain Eukaryota; kingdom Metazoa; phylum Arthropoda; class Insecta; order Lepidoptera; family Hesperiidae; genus Megathymus; species Megathymus violae. The sequence goes on along the minus strand of PDGT01000004.1, from coordinate 1,303,462 downwards.
TTGAAGGCTGTTTGCCTGTTTCATCGGAATTGAAGTTAATAACTAATAATAATTAACAATAATAATTAATAATCATAATATGACTAATTAATAATTCTCAATTTCAAAACCAGTTGAAATCAGTTGGAATAGGTTTTGGTTTAAACGGCACACTGTTTGGCAGAGTTTTATCTTTAATCTATACTAATAATAAAATTCTAACTGATCGCTTTCGGTACATGAACGATATATGAGAAAAAATATTATTACGGGCCTTTATTAACGCAATAGAACACAAAACAATAGTAATTCGAATATGTGAAAAATGTACTCGTAAATGTAAAAAAATACTCATGATATAGTTAAAAAACTTCTGTAAATATCTCTAAATTATATTAAAACCACTAACCAAGTGTAGGTAAAAAATTTTAGTGTAGGAATCGATAATGAGAAATATACGTTTGTTTTTAGGTTTCGTTTATCCGATAAATATACTAAAGCCTATCTGTATGTTGTCGGACTTTTGTTACACGTCAGAAATTGTAACATCAAATATGAATTTTGAAAGGCAAATTACAAAATTATAAAAAAACATGGGTCACGTAAAATAACAAGGTTCACCAGCTCGCTAGTTTAAATATGATACAACAAAACTAACCATCGCCTCCCCTTTCATCGAAACTATACAGTGTTATTGTTGATTGTTGAAGATATATAAATTGAGAAAGATATATAAATTCAATTTTTTTTTAATTATTGACATAGATTTTTATATTAATGTCAAAGACCTTTAGGGAACGTAAGTCCCCCCGATAATCTTTAGCATGGAAATCGTTTCTTTAAATAATCACAGTAAATAATTAATATTTTTAACCTACTATTTATGAATATGACTAAACAAACAGTACGAGTGTTTTACCTCAGTCGATCATAATAGCTATTTTTTACGGGTATGATGTTAATGGTGTGTTTATTAGACCGTGCAAATCCTAATGGAAAACACTCAGCTACACCGTTCCGTTCTGAAACCTAATGGTACTGGCCTTACAGTCTTAAAATAAATTACTGAAAGTTATTCCAACACTAAATACGAAGCAACAGCATGTGCTGTTTGGTCCATTAACTTTTCAATACAAATTTTAGTAAGACTTTATAGTTTAGTTATTTTAAGACAGCACATTTTTTAATGTAGTAATTTAAAAAAATCCTGTTCTTTTTTTACTTTTTATTTGTATCTTTAATTAGTATTTTTTTGCGCACAACAACGTAAAAATTTAACTTGCATAATGCACAATTTTTATTCACTAAGCCATATAAGAAATTTATAATGATAAAATCCTAATCCTAGACATCTGGAAATATTAAAATTGTAGGACGTGAAGAGTTGCTCATATTCCTAAATCTCTAAGGTGATGGGGAAGCGCGTTATCTACTCAAAAATAAAAACTATACACACCCCAGCCACTGTCATTATTTAATTAATATTTATTCTAGTAATAAAATATAACATGGTATGATAACGATGTTATATGCTTATACTTCATTACTAAGGCGTCATTTTTATAACTGACGTTCATTTAATTATTTGTGAGGATACATCAAATTGCTATTTCAAATAATTTTGATAATAAATGAGATAAAAGTCTAGGTTACATGCATTTGCATACGCGCAAATGATTAGATAACAACAATTTTGGTGGTTTAAAGTTGTCGAGTGCGCACAGATAGGCTGAATAAATAAATACCCAAACTGCTAATATTTATTTAAACGCACTGTTTTGTAGGGGTGCCATTACCTAAACTTTAAACGACTGCTCCTAAAACTACCTAGACTTTAAAATCCTTGAAATACAAACGATATTTTACTTTAATATACTACCTCCAAGTCACCTATCTTTATTGCGTTCTTAGCTCATATTCTACCTGAAAGATTGATTCTCCTAAGAAAGAATGTCTTACGCGTGTAAGTCGCTTAGCATTTCCAATTTTGTTAAATCTAAATATTTCCTCTGAGATTTTTATTCAAGCGGATAATCTAAATAGCGTAGGATCTTGTTCTGAATGATTCGAACTCTGACTCTTTCAAAGAATATATATTGAAATATAGAGACACGAATCAATTTTATATCATTCGTTTAGATGCTTGACTATATTTTTACATAAAAATTTTATTCAGTTTGTACTTAACATTATGAATAAAAGTTAAATGATATATTCCTTATGTAATGTACGTATGGGTAATTTTCGACAGTTGCAGTTTTTTGTTAATTTCGATGGGATTTTTATTTTAAGGCCTGTCTTAATTGTTTTTACCTTCAAAATATTTTATCCTATTTTCTAAAATGAGTCTTAACGGGCACTAAATATCATGAATAATTTATTGAGAAACATGAGATTGAGTGCCACCAAAATGAATTCCATCCACTGAAATGAAAAAACCATCCACCGAAATAAAAATTAATCCATCGAAATGAAATTGTAAATATATTTGGCATTCTAAAATCAAATTTCAAAACACAACTGAAAACAAACATTCTAACTCAGATCTATAATTTTTTCTAAGCATTCTGGGATATGTAAATAAAATCAGCTGTTTTTGCTTCATTTCGGTGGGACATTTCATTTTGGTTGGGTAAGTTAGTCCACCGAATCCTCCGAAATAAACCCACCGGAATGAAAAAAGAAGGAAAAAAACAAATTAAGAAAACGTAATTATTTTGTATAAGATTAACACTAATTAAGTAAACATAAACTTAAATCTAAAAAAACTAAATCTTAACTATGAGAAAGCCTTTGATTCTATCGAGACCTGGGCGGTACTAAATTCTCTCCAGCGGTGCCAGATCGACTACCGGTATATCGAGGTGTTGAAGTGTTTGTACTCATCTGCCACCATGTCCGTCAGAGTACACGGCACAGCAACGAACCCCATCCAACTGCAGAGAGGTGTCAGACAAGGGGATGTCATATCCCCAAAACTGTTCACCGCTGCGTTGGAAGACGTGTTCAAGCTGATGGAGTGGAAACGACGTGGCATCAACATCAACGGCGAATACATCACACACCTGCGATATGCCGATGATATAGTCATCCTGGCGGGTTCCCTGGAAGAACTTGGTACAATGCTCGGGGACTTGAACAGCGCCTCACAACGGGTGGGTCTTAAGATGAACATGGACAAGACGAAAATCATGTCGAATGTCCATGTCTCACCCGTACCGGTTGTTGTTGACGGCGCTGCTCTCGAAGTTGTAGACGAGTACATTTACCTAGGACAAGTGATCCAAATGGGTAAGTCCAACTTCGAGAAAGAAGTCACTCGTAGAATCCAACTCGCATGGGCTGCGTTCGGGAAACTACGTCATATCTTGTCGTCCAAAAAGTTACCTCAGTGCCTGAAGTCGAAGGTGTTCGAGCAGTGTGTGTTGCCAGTGATAACATATGGATCCGAGACGTGGTGCTTCACTATTGGCCTAATGCATAAGCTCAGAGTCGCCCAGCGGGCTATGGAACGAGCTATGCTCGGTATTTCTCTACGCGATCGAATAAGAAACGATGAAATCCGTAGACGAACGAGGGTGACCGACATAGCTCAGAGAATTAGCCGGCTGAAGTGGCAATGGGCTGGGCACATAGTTAGAGGAACCGATAACCGTTGGGGAAGAAAGGTCCTCGAATGGCGCCCACGTCTCGGAAAAAGGAGCATAGGACGCCCCCCGACCAGGTGGACTGACGACCTAAAGAAGATAGCGGGCATCCGCTGGATTCAGAAGGCACAGGACCGGTCAGAGTGGCGCAAGTTAGGGGAGGCCTATGTCCAGCAGTGGACCTCCAAAGGCTGATGGATGGATGATGATGGATGAAACTTAAATCCCTATAATATATATGTAAATTTGAAACAAAATGAGTAAATGATAAACAAAATATTTTGGTCACCGAAATGCATATTTTTTTGTCTCCATGTCACCTTAATGAACTTATTAGGTTTCTAACTACGTGACTTGGATATACATGAATATAGCTTATCATTTACGCAATCAAATGTTTTTTTAAGTTGTTAAGACATTTTTAAATTACAGCAGGACATATAGAAAGACAGACAAAAAAATAGAAAATGATAGAATGTGGGTCAGTGAGTCAAAAAAACAAATAATTATCACAAAATATGACAATAAAGTGGTAGGTACGGATAGAACCTAAAATTTTTTATAGTAGTGTAATGTTTATTAAACAATTTTCTTCTATAGTTGCGTCGTGTTCGTTGATATCATAACACAACTCATACGTTGTGAGTCGGGACATTTTATTCGAATCGCCTATTTACTGCGCCTGGCCGCTCGTTGCTGGTCGCGGTCGCTAATACATTTAGTCGGCGGAGTTGACTCCTCCAGTCTCGCCACCACGTGTCGTGGCACATTTCATATAGTTTGGAACATTCCAGATTTACACGGTTGTACTTCGACGTATGTACTTCGAGTCTAAGTCGTCACGCTCGAACAAAACTCGAACAGTTAGATACACGTTCGGACGTAGAAGTCAGCGACGTAAAAATGTAAACTTTTAAAGCATTAAATTTGGGAGGTTTTGTAGCGAGTGTAACATCTGTTATATCTATATAAACTAATTGGTAGAGCTCTGCCGCTGTGCGCGTCTCACAAATAAACTTAGTGGATAGATTTCAATTAAGCTAAGTTTTATAACTTAGACACTCGCCCCTTATATAAAAAAAGTCGTTTACTTTTTTATATCTTTATTTAATATTGTTATTTATGTTTATATACGAGTAGTTTTATGAAACAGCGATTCTTATACGCACTACGAGTTCAGGGTTTTTTTTCTTTGCACATAAAATACAATGTTAATAAAATAAGCAACGCAAACAAAGTCATGGCTATCAGTTTGTAGTAACAAAAACTTAATAAATTGTACCTAAATTCTGTGTTTTAAGTTAAAGAACTCAATATAATTGCTGAAAATTTAACAAGCACCGTCTACGAATGGGATAAAAAGGCGTTGACGATAGGTTTTCATACTAAAAAGTGCAGTGTCTAAATTTTACTATAAATTTATGAATTTTAAGAAAATAGTTATAAAAGTATCATAATTTCTTATTAAAGATCAGCAAGTTATTTAGACTGAGTCATGTCACTGACCCCAATATCCGTTCAAACCGGAACATAAGATTAATATGTTTAGGCAGTAGGAATTTTAATTGGTAATTTTTTTTTCAATCAGTTCATTAGTTCCAGAGTTCATTTCAAGATCGATAATAGCAGTTGAAAACATATGCAACGCAGTGTATCACAAGTTGTAGATGTGTGAATGAATTAATTGACTCCGTGTCTATCGCCCGTCGTTAATGAACCCTCGTTAGATCATTCCCATCATTCGGTGTACAAAAAATACCGATTACAATTTCACGAAATTCGAAAGACAAGAACATCTAGGCTCATATAAAAATATATTGAGAAACATTGGTAAATTTTGCTACGATAAAATTTGCAGATGGCCTTAGCACGAAATTCAAACCTATAACAAATGATGTGCAACAACATCAATAATAAGTATATTCCAAAGTGTAATAAGAGTTGAGTTATCATAATTCTTTTACACATATATTAACTATATAGATAGCTACACAATCAAATACAAGTAGAAAAAATGTGTAATAATACTATTTTTTTTACATAAATTAAGTCAGTGAATTTCAACAATCCCACCTGATGGTCAGTGGTGATGAAGTCTAAGATGTTGAACGTAAAAACCTATTCACTCTCTTATTGAAGACACCCACATAATAAATAGACGGGAACACTGTTCATTATTCGTCTTCATTTGTATATATTGGCCCTTCAACAAATACACTTGGCCCTTGGTTTTTATAAATTAGTTATTTCATCATCAAACTCATATTTTGGTTGATCGGTTAAAACTTACATATTAGAAAAGATAAAAATACTAACTACTTAAATGTAATATATAAAAGGCTATAAAAATATGTAAAGAACCCGCACATAATACTATATTTTAAGTAATGACATGAAATAAAAAAGTGAAATTTATTCGATGTTGGTTTTTACAAACACTATACCATAATCAGTTAACGCCCTGACGTAAACTAATCCCTACCGTCAGCGATCCAGTAAGAAGAAGCGGCAAGAATTTCTCAAGGATATTTTTTTACTACACACATTTACAGGAAACACTTACTTATGACTATAATTATATCAAACTCAAGCAATCTTGTTTAAAAAATTTGCAATAAACCTTTCATAATAAGAACGCATTTGACATGAGTTTTAAATTTATAGTATTTGTAGCGTTTCTCTCAATTCTAATGAAATTTAATAGTAAATTTTTACACATCTTCCAATTACTACATACATACATACTTACACTAACCACGTCGCTAAGTTACGTTTGATAAGCCTGAAATTTGGTACAATTATTAATCTAGCTTTATTACCACTCATAGTATTTATGTTCTTCTTAATATTTGTTTGAAATATTTATATTAAATTAGTATTGATTTACTTTGCAACAATCCGCAAACACAATGTATGATGGTATATATTTCTATACATGCATGAAACCTTCCTCCCTCCCACAAAGGAAATCATGCAATTATGATAAAAGTATATACCAACACACATACTGTCACCAACGCGTGTTTCACGCCGAAACAGAGCATCAATATGTATCATACATTGTTTGCGGATTGTTGCAAAGTAAATTAATACTAATTTAATAACAATGAATTTCCGCAAAGTAACGCCTGATACTATCAACTATATGAAATATTTATATATATATGTCGACAACGCCAGTAGTTTTAGCAGCATTGTCGAACATAGCGTGAGCGTATAATCGTTTAACACTTTTAATTAATTGTTAACAAACACTTTACACCGGGCAAACGAAACAAGTAACAGTTCCTAGTGCGGAGGAACCGATCACTTCGACCGCAGAATGTAAACTGTGGCTCCATCCGGCGTCACTCCACTAGCTAGGCTCTGTTGTAGCACGATGTTAGCCGAGTATCGACGTCATCGCGGCGGTGCTGCCATGACTCGGATATCGTACTGTGTTTCGTTTCACGTCAATACTAATGACCATCTCCGACATATATATAAAATTTTGTTAGAACATCGACAGGATATATTGACCAAAAAAATCATAAGCATGGTGCACCAAGAATAGGAGCGAGTTAGCTTAGACTTAAGGATGTGTGGAGATTTTAACGGTAAATGTAATCAGTTCAAAAACCTTTCTCCACTGGTCTCCAAATAGGACATCGCGGTACCCAGCTACACATATTTTTCTAGACCACATTTCCCAACTTAGAATCCATTAGGACCTTTATTTTTTGTTGTTCTTAAAACATTCTTAAACCCGTATCAAACTCTTCGTCTTCAAGTATATATACAAAAACTTTCAAACTATACTCCTGAATTACAAAGGTCCATACAAATAAAGGGTAAATTATAAATACATTTCAGTGTTTTAAGAACAGAAACATGTTACGAGATAAATTACAATGATGCTACGGATAATAGTAGACATGAAAAACTAATCTTCAATTATGGACAGTTTTATATCTATCTTATAAAGTATATGCCCATGTGGTTGCGTAAATTGGAAAATATTTGTAGTAACAATTTTGTTTCCAGTATTTTGATTTGATAACTTAACAAGAGCAATAAAATACACCGTTATAACTGAATTTATTATTTTAAACTTCCAATTTTTCAAAACTAATAAACCAAATATATATTTTTTTTGATTGAGAAAGCATATTCCCACAGCGATATCCGGTTAAACCCGAATGTGAATAAAACGTTTCCTAATAAAACATTAAACACGAGAATAAACACAAAGGCATCCAGATGGTTTCGGTCACACGGTCTAGAATCCTCCCTGAAAGACAGACAATTTTATTCTCCCTACAATTTGCAACAATGGAGATAAAAACAAACAAAATTCTTATCTTTCTAATTTAAATTCATAAAAAGAGTAATGAAATTCAGCTTCCGCTTCGTATGATTATGAAATTTAATTACAAAACAATAAAAATTATAAGAAGTTATTGAAGTTCCAAATAATATGTAAAATGGTAAATATGATCATTACAACGATGATAACGTCGCCGTCAATGTTAGTTAAACGAAGTTAGTAAAACTGATTTTAATAACAGTTCGTATCTTTATTACTATATTTTTTGTGCGACGCGCGTGTTTTTCACGATATAACAATGTAAGGTCCATTATTACCTTTGTTGTGGGACGCAACGCCGACGTCATCTGGATATTTAATTCGGAAAACACTGATGAAGTTTCGGGAACGCATTTGAACCATCAAACCCCACTCGATTATATGTGTAGACATCATCGTTGTACAATTATATGAAAAAGTTTATTGGACTTCGAACTTTGGCTTATACTAAATCAATTTTGGGTAAACCATAACAATCCATTTTTAATAACTAATTAGCACTTGTTTTAATGGTTCAGTACACCTAAGTATTTAAATTGGCTCTCATACACTATATCAACTATAATCATTTACTCATACTTTAGGCAATATCAAAGTGATCCAAATTTCAATTTCACGCTCATTATTTTGGTGGATTTGTAGGGAGGAGGGTGGTAGCGGTAGGGAGATTCTGTCTGTTGTCATTGACGTCCTTCCATACATTCTACATATCTAATAATTGTGTATGCAACTGTTATCTACATTATATCATTATTTCTAATCTCACGAATCACCAATATATGCATTATCACAATTCTGGTTATATGGGAACAATACAACCTGAGAACACCTTGCGATTATAAATTATATCACTATAGACAACAAACTTTTTAAATGTAACAAGTACTACAATTTTAATTATAAGTCGGCTGAGCTCCAATAAATTTTCCGACCAGTATTACTGATTTAATCTCTTATCAGATACAGAAAGATTTTTACCAGGTGTAAAAGAATCTAAATGTAAACTTAGATTACCTAAACACACTTAATAGGCAGCAATACACAGCCTGAACATCGCAACGAAAACAGTACAGACTAGACCAATCGTTGTTACGCTTTTATATCAGCACCTTTAAATATTATGTTGTCAAAAGAGTAACATTGAAAACCATTATATTGTGAATACCTAAAAGGGTTGAGCATACCTATGCCAGCCACATGTTGAGAAGATTAGAAAAACCAGTCACAATTCGATTCGACAGAAATGGTTCTACGCATTGTCCAATTTAGGATTCTACTTAGGATTCTAATTTGGCAGGACATCCTACCATCTAATCTTCCTAAAAATTTAGGTCGAATTCTACTATTACGAATTCTGCTACATGTTGCATAATGTATATAAAATAATGTCAACCGATTTGTAGGATAGGATATAAAAATGGAGATCGCATCTGAATATTCCAACTGCTATTCATGACGTTTGAAATGGCACGTCTCATTTCAAGGGACCCTGACCTCAGAAACCTTCGAACCGAAGCATATGGTATCATAAACATAAGGGTTGAACTTATTTGTAGGTCATTTTTTTGTACACTTGCATTACTTAACGCTAACTGAAGTGAAGTATGAAATTAAAAAGGTATATTAAGCACAGTCATTATTGGTTGGTATTCGTATTTTCGGAGATGTTCTGTTGGCATAATTTCTGAAAAAAAAAATGGAGTACTGACCTCAGTCAAACAAAGCAATTAAACTCAGTCGTAGAATTTCTTATTCATATAGGTGTTTATCGATGAACCAAATGAACTTAATTTCGTCTCTACTACCATTTCAAAAAGTGCTTAAAGATCGAGGAACTCCTAAACTCCTCAGTTAGCAAAGACGCGTACCCGGCAGTGATGTGCTGTCTAGCTGAAGCTACTGTGTCTGCCAAAAGTCTAGAGTCTAGAATTTTCCTGGATGGAACATAACGACCGGCTTTAAAAAAAAATCTCTAATCTTTTATTATAAAAGCACCCATCAAACGAACAAGGTTACCATGCGATGGTAAGTGATCACTGCCATCCACGGACATCTGCAATATCAGTAGCGAAATCTAAGCTTTAAGCGGATAAGAATAAAGCTGTAAATAAGCGTGATTTTAACTGAGTATTCAGCTGTACAATAATAAGCAAATTATTTACGGTTGAATTAAAAAAAAATGATGGTTTTGTCCAGGTAATTATAAAACCATAGTACTCATCTTACGGACTGTAATTGTTTGAAATAGACATGACCCATATACATTTATGTGTGAGTGAGTCATTTTTATTTATACGTAGTTTAACGGAATGAACAGTAAATAATCGACTCATCATTGTATCAATTGGAACATAATTCACCATCCTACTGGCTCGCGTACTGAGTAACATGATATTACAGTGACGAGCTTATGCGGTTAATGAAGTTTAGGGTGTCTCCCCACTCCATTGCGGATTAAACGACACACAAGACTTATCCATCTGCTGCGTAATATAAAGTTCATAGGTATCTATATTATTGTTGTACATTATTGTTGTGGTCGTTTTACATGTTTGAAAATCATTTTTAAATTCCATAACCGTCATTTCAAATGATATTATTTAGCTTCTAATTGAGGTTAACACGTGTGAAAATTTCTGCTCGATGTTTTCTTTTTCCGAAATTATTTCACCTAAGGTATATCAAAAAAAATTTCGAAGTCAAGTAAGTAACTTTATCAGCGAGCTATCCTTCTGCATTTTTCTTCTCAATGACAAGCTCTCTAAAGCCAGGTTAACTATGTATAAGTAATTTCCGTCTATAATATATATTTAAATAAAATAAAAATATTGCTATTTTCATTTATCTGTATCTTACTTTATATGTTAAAAGTTTAACTAATTTTAAAAGATTTTCATTAAATTACATAATTATTAAGAAAAAAAATCTCAATATAGTTTGTATGTGTGTATATTTATAAATTAAGAAATATGTTCTATTTATAACAAAATGAACAAAACTAGTTGTTAATAAAAATTTATGCAATTTTAATCTGGTTATTTAATAACAACCACTCGAATTAAAATTTGCGCGGACTCTCAAGAGGCATGCGGTTCAGTCTTGCTAAGTGGTTTATATTTTAAAAATATGTGCCGATTAATAAGGTCAAACATACTCATAATTATGTATAACCGAGTTATCAGATATTATTGCTGCGATCGCAAATCAACGTGTATTTAATCCTATTTAAGCATAACTGGGAATTACGTTAATTCAGTTCACCGGTGCAATTAATTAGTCGCTTGAAAGAACAGGATTATTACTCAAAATTTAAGTCCAAATCGGACTAAATTGAGTAGAGTTCTGTAAAATTCTATATTCTTAAATAGTTCCCTATTACAATAACATTTTTAGTTAGTTCCCTGTGAAAATTTAAAGACAGGATTTTCATTCATACATTCATGTTACTTATGAGATAAAATGTAGATTCTGTATTTTATTCAAAACGTCCGGTGCGTCCCGAGTTCGCACGGAGGCAATTTACTAATGACAAATATAATTTATAAAATATAAAAAAATAGTACTAGCGAAAGCCCTCGCTTCGGAAAAACTACCTTACGCTTAAAGATAGCATAGCTACATTTTTCTGGGTTTTTCTCGTTCTCTGAATTACAAATACATATATTAATTATTAACTTTTTTATTCACGGACGGATACCAATGAAACAAACTTCAAGTATTAAATGATGCTTACTGAAATATATACAGACACGCACAGATAAATAGACAAAAATTCTAACAACTATTGTTTTGAGTTCTATTATGTTAATAAAGGTCCGTAATAATATTTTTTCTCATTTACCGTTCATGTACAGAAAGCGATCAATTAGAATTTCATTATTGGTATAGATGTTGATACTTTAAAGATTTGGATTTGATAAATACTCGTCCTGGCTTATTTAAAAAACAAGTATTACTGACTTCTCCTGTTGAGGAGTCTGTAAGAACAATGAAATTCTAATTTAAAACGAAGGTATTCCTCCACTTTCAATAACATTTTTGTTTATTTTTTAGTAATCCGTGGTTAACGGTGTTGGTTAGCGACATAATACAGCGTTTATAATTGTTATTTAATTGTAATCTTTGTTGTTTACTGTTTGTTAACCAAATAAAAAATAAAAAATTTAAAATACTTATACACGTAATACATGCATCGTAGACACTTGACATAAATTTTTCATAAATCTCTATATTAATACATGAAGTTAAAACTTTGTACCCCTTTTTTCGACAATTAAGCGACGTAGGAGTACGAAATTTGGCACAGTTAATGTTTACATGGAGGTACGCAGAAAGCTTATATTATAATACATTACGAATACATGAAATTCATTAAAATAAATATTACGCACACTACCATTATTTTGACGACACACCCACACTCGTAATATATGTATAAGTACACACGTATACTGTTTTGTTTATGGCCTATCATTTATTTTGATTATAAATACATTTATTTTAGTATCTTTTTATTAATTCATTAAATATATATACATTTGTTTAATTATTTGTAATATATAATGAATTTGTAGTAATTAGTTTAGCGACATCTGTCGATAAAAGTGCAAAGTATCCATTATAATATAGGTACATACAGATTTGAATAAATTTTTCGTTTGACATTTGAACAGTTTTCTATTATAGAGCTATCTATTGATTCATGTTCTACTAAATATAAAACCTGTGCAAATGAAATGACCGTGGCAGTTGTCAAAAGCTTGGAGTTCAAAAGCCACGTTTTGAAATTTCGTGTTTTCAATGATTTTTTTTTTGTGTAGATTTAATATAAAAACTAATTATAGAAGTATATATAGTCTTTGACAACAAAACCTTAATAATGATAAAAATTGAAATTTAAATAAATTATGGTCGAATTTGGACCACTAGGCGACCACTAGTAGCTATAATAAATTACTTGCGCGTAACTTCGTCGTGATTGTTCTGTATCACAATAACCTTCACCAATGCGTATTTGGTAATCTTGAGATACTGATTGTTGAACTTGTAACTTGATTTATTTCCTCACGAAGTTCGCTTTGACAAAGCATATATAAATATTATACTTTGAGATTATGTAATGTTTATTATTATGAACCCCGAAATTAATCGAAATTAAAGAGTGATTTACTCAAATATTCCTTATTTTGACTTTCAGATCACAGAGTCTCTAAAACGTCTACGTGCCGGGAAGAAGACTTCTCGCTTCGCAGAGGACATCGACTTCGAGAACAGTGTAGCTAATCTCGAAAATCGAATGAGAATTTCTGACAAGATCCTCGAAACCGTCGGCATAGGTCAGTCTGAAGTAAGCGGTGCCAGACGCGCTCTTCAGGAAAACGAAGAACGCACAGAAAAGCGCATCGCACGTAGGTTGAATGAAGATAACACGCTCACTAAATGGACAGCGCTCAAGAATAATGTCGACGAAGAATCTTCCGCAGCGCTTAGAGCGAAGGCTTCGCGAGCACGTCTTTCTGACTTAGAAGATGAGATGGCAGAACTTACAGAACGTAACGTCGCCAGAGAGAAGCGTGCTGCCCGACTGCGAGCACTCGTTGCAGACACTGAATCATCAGACTCGACAGTAGCCGCCTCTAAAATAACGATTCGCGCTGAACGAGAAAAGAAGCAAGTCACCTTCTAAGTCCGTTCACTAACAAACCTTAGCTATCTTTAAAATTAATAATGATCATTTAATCATTTATTGTTGTCGTTGTCTAAATGATTTTTAGAGATAGATAAGTTTGCCACAATGTGTGCTCCTGCATTTCTCATTGTACAAGAAACGAGTACGAGTAAATGTCTATTTTATACTTCATATATAGAATAAAATTCTACGTATTCCTTTGTTTTATTTATTTGCTGAAAATATAATGTAATATAATTAACCCATACATAACATAATATATTAAAGAAAATTTTAATGCGCAGTGTGTCCCGACTTTGCTGGAGATGATTTAGTTCACTACATTTAGTTTACCTGTGGCATTTACCAATTGCGTACTCCATTTAGGTGTACTCACGAGTCTATATCAAACGGACTAAGTAACAGACATTACCGGCTTCGCTTGGATGATTTAATATTACTTAAAAAAAGTATGTAAAATGCAAAAAGAATATCGTATATCGGTGGGAACCGACAGGATTATGAAATATATTTTTATGAAAAGAAATTAAATCATTTTAAACTCTATAAACAGTACATTATTCTGGGTCTTACAAAATATTAGGGCCTCTTTGTTATTTAATTATATCAATAAAAAGTCCTAAAAGGAGAGTCCTCGAAGGCCTCCTCTTTGTAAGTATTTAAAATTTCCATGTAACTCTTCCTATCTACGGCTGTAAACAAAATTTATTAAATGTTTGGTTTAGTGGGTCCGCCCATGTAATTCGATTGCGAAGAACAAAAATATTATCAATAACCTTCCTGATACGTAAAACTCCGTAAAATATAAGTGAAATGTAAAAAGAAATATTTTGACAAACGCGAAATAGTAAGTTTTTGAGCAACATAAATTATTAAATTCCCATAAAATTCATAACACATTTCATAAAACATAATTCCCTCCGTCTGAGGGCCTTCTGCATGCTGCGGTATCCTTCTAGCTGCACAGCTGCGTTCAGAACCAGTTTTAAGTACAGTGCCACGAAGATATGGAATAATCTGCCACCTCCTCTTCGCAGTCTGAAAACAATAAACACATTCAGATCTAGGTATAAATTATTCCTTCTTGAAGAGCAAAAAGCAAGTCTCTAGCCGTTGTTTATTAATAATTGAAATGTTTTTTAGAATTTTTATTAAAATATAATTGTTATTGATTTGTTATAAATTATTTTAAACCTAGTAAATATTATCAATAATATACTGCACTTGAACTACTTACCACTGTGTTTCTGACCGGCAGGTATGGCGGCGAATATATGTAAACCCTGTGGCCTGTCTGTAGGTAAAACACGTGTCGCGTCCAATATGTCCTCCAATATGTCCTTTTAATTCATTTCTTTCTTCATACTTTTTACTCTCATTAACTAAACAAACGTTTTATTCATGTACCCACTTATTCCGAATACTTGACAGTCAGTAAATTAGGAATAATTTAATTTTATTAAGAAAAATAATTTAACCGAAAACGACTGACCGGGCTTCCGTCACGGAAGGCAGGGCCGAGACTGAAATATTAGTGCTTTGCTCACGCGCGGCTTAAGCTGAGGCTGGGCCCATTCGTAGCTCGTTAGGCTGCAGCACGGACATTTCATGTTGTATTTAGGTTTAGTTTAGCATATACTTAGGGTGTAGCGTTATTGTGTTTTCTTTTCTCTGTTTTTTGTGTATTTTATTATGTTGAGCTGCGGCTTTAGACTACGAATAAACATTTTTTTCATTTCATTTCATTTCATAAAAGACCCGCAGGCAAATTATCTGCTAGACAGATTATTAAATTATTAACTTATCATTAACTTTAGGCTTCTCTCAGGTTATTAAGAAAATGTAGAATAAAATCTCCACTTATCATTACTTGAAGCAGAAACATATATATATATATATATATATAGCGCCAAATTGAATTAATTTAATCCAAATAACTTATAAGTTCTTATAATCTAAAATATTTGTTGAACAATTATATATTTAAGTGATTTATAAAATTTCTAAAAAAAAGTTGTGTCAACTATTTAACGGTAGTAGTCGACTAAAATAAACTAATCGACCATTCTAAAAGGTATTTCAAGCCGAAAAATTACAGTAAAAGTTCACGTATAAGGGAATATGTAGGTACTATAATTAAAAACAAATATATTGTGTATGTGAATAAATGTGCTGAGCTGTAAATAAAGGTAAACAGAAAACATATCAAGTTTCAGAATGTGAGGCTTGGTACCTATTAACACGATAATCCGTTTTAGAAATATTGAAAATTTAAACTTTTGGAGCCTTTCCCTTAAATAATTTTATAGTTTGGTTCTTAATTACTGTCATTACCATATAGTATAGGAGTATCCATACATTGATATATGTATAACCACTGAAGAACGCACTAATAAGGTTAATCTGAGACGCGATTATTGGTAGACGGATTAAACATAGCGCAATTAAAACTTCAAAATAAAACACTTTAGTAATTATTATTTATTATAATAACGTTAAAGCTATAATAAGGTCAGCAGAAAGTAATATCTGATATATTTAAATCAATATTTTTAAAAATTAAACATTGTATTATTAGTTTGTTAACAATGAAGGTATCCAACTATTAATGTTGATTTAAACTGAACAGATTTCCATCATCTCTTCTTTTACACCTTAGTACGCTGATAAATAACCCTACTATTGCCCTAGGTTAATACCTGCTATTGACATCTATTAAGATAGTGAATAAAGTAAAGGGTCAAAAGTGAAATACAACAGTCGAAGCTATCGTCATCAACGACTGGAGCGTGCTTCAGCGTTGTACTACTGCACTGCGTAGGGAATCCAATCACGCAACAGAATCACGATCCCGCAAGCATGTGGGACTGAGGTCATCAATCCCGCGGATCCCACGAGATTGAGGTTTTTAAATAATAGTTTTGCGTCTATGAAGTCTTTTCAAAAGAAAATGAAACAAAGACAAGTAAATTGCTTATAATTATTATTTTTAAGTAGAGTAACAAATACACTTTAGTAATAATTAAACCTATGGTGATATTCATTACTAATTATAAATTAAATGTAAGGATATCTTAAACGTTTATATAATCAGATATACTTGAGTAACAATACTTAATAATATAACAAAATTTTGAATCATTAGCCAATTTGAATTTGAATTTAGAGGCCACCCTGTAGGCCGAAACGACTAACGAGCTAACGTACGGGATCCGGCATGAGCAAACCCGCATTTCTGATCCCGTAAAAAAGGTGCGGGATCCCGCGTTTGCGCGATTGGATTCCCTAATACTGCGGATAAGTGAATGGGAGGTTGCAATTAAGGAATTTTAATTATTGATTTGATTGCCGTATTATTTGGTGATGTAAGAAATTTAGAATAAATATATATTTTTAAATTACACGTGCAAAATAGAAATTATTAACAAGAAACTATTAAATTTAAATTGAAACAGCACGCCAAGTGAGTGTTGGAACTACGCACAGTGTAGAAGTCAACGATCGGAATAAATAACAAGTTTTGTATTATCGACTGCAAAAATTCTTTTATATTTCGTTTTATTTATATTACAAATTATTATATATTATTAAAACTTTTTTCTGAAGTTGCAAAACTTAAACTATTACATAACCGATATTACCCAATATCAACAACGAAACAAAAAATATATTAGTACACAAGTACACAGTGTTTCAAAACGAAATATTCCATCACAGTTAATCGTACTTTATTTAAAAGTCTTCATAATTTCCGGGTCGAGTTTCATAATCAAAAGAAGCAGTACAGCGGCGAAATTTTGTTAATTTGTTTGTAACAAACTACGTAGGTGCCGTGAGCACATCGTTAAAATGAATTGAAATATCAAAACACTGCTAGAGTAAAACTTATTTAATGTAAAGAGTTCTTTTTTAATATAAAAAATAAAGTACTTGAGTATATGTGGCACTCTAAGCGATCAATAAAACTGTTAAAGTTATTTACTTCCGTAAGTCATAGTAAAAGGTGTGTACATTTTCTGCAATAATATAATCATCGAAGAACCGAAGTAAAACGTAAAAAAAACGCAAAAAAAAAAAAAAAAATGTGTCGGCCTCATAAGACTAACCTCTAAATAGGTACATTGGAATATCACGAAATTTATATAATTTCACGTTATAATCACGAGTGTTACAATAAATAATTATGGAGAGCTTTTTTTAATAAGATTTATGAAGAAGATGTTGCTTTTATAATAATATTTTCCTATTTCAAAAACGTATATGAGTTCTATTATAAAGAATAAAAAAGTAAAATATTTTAGTGAAATTTAGAGTGAGGCGATTCAACTTTAGACTTAGACTTTACGTGGATACTGTATATAAACCAGACTCAGTAGTACTGTATACTGGATCTTAGTGGAACCCAAGAAAACTATGGCCTAGTCATGAGCATAAGAAAGTATTATCCCTCTTTCTACAATTATCTATTAATTAAATTTTTAATGTAGAGTAAAAATAACGTGGGACCAAGTACGCACCCTTGTGGTACACTAAATATGACTTCAGAGTTTTCACTTATATAATTTTAAATTTTAAATCATTGATTTTAGCCGTATTGGGGCGACTTAGAATACCACCCCCATTCCCGTGCTGGCAGAACAGGGTGTCGTAAGAGACGACAGAAGCTAGCCTGCTTGGTGGTAGGGCTTCGCGTATGGATTATATTATCAGTATTATCATTAATATTATTACTGGTATTATTATCTTTCCGTGAAGCCTGCCTGGCTAGCTACCACCCTACTGCTTGATTCAGCCGCCAAACGACTCGTCATGTTCCGGCTGGGAGCTTGAGAGCCAGTACCTTCTTTCTAACCTTCTTCTCATTTCCTGGCCAACAACGCATCAGTGATTCATGTGGTCTTGCTGATGTCCATAGGCGACGGTGACCACTTGCCATCAGGTGGTTGGCGGCTATTAACATAAAAAAATTGACTGTCTCCATACAAATAAATTGGATATAAATTAAGAGTCTTACCCCTAATAACATTTTTGTATAGGTACGGAGAATGTAACTGTATCAAAGCCCTTTTTAAGATTGAAAAATACCGTTAAGCCTTTTTTAGTAACCTTGCCTAGAAATTTTGTCGTTCGGTATGTAAATTTAAAAAATAGCATCTTCTGTAGATAAGTGCCGTTGGAAACCAAACAGTGAATTTAACTTTGAATTAGTATTATGGCTGTCAAGCTGATACCCTTTCATTGCTGTATGGTTCTATGTTTAACATGGTCCAGTTTGGAGACTACTAAATGTTACATGGTTTTATTTTATTTGGAATCAGGAACCCTACCGTACCTTCGCATTAATCTAACATAAATACATTATTCTTAAGACTTTGGATTTAATATTGAAATAGGGGGAATGTGGTTGTGACATTATGTTTTATAGTTTTCATCCGTTTCACCTTATCCATGACCTGGTTTGGTTGGTATGGTTTCACCTACTTATAATTTTCTTTGGTTGAGCGACTATTCAGGATTTAAATTTTATAATAATTTCACGTACTAGCGTATTCGAAATTACGTAAATGAATACATTCTGGTAAAAGAGGTATGTAACTTTTAACCTTTTTCCATATCTGGGGCTGATTGTTACATTATAATGTTACAAAAAATTACAAGAGAAAACCGAACGTAATCTCGAACCTATCATAAAGAAAAATTACAGGTTTCCACGAAAACATGACTAAATTGCGTTAATCACATGCTCAATCACTTTTCATCAGAACTCCAGCATATCTAGCTCGCACGTTATTTTGCCTGAAGGTAGAGTAGGAAGGTAGCTCATTTGTCTCTTGTTTTGGGTTATGCTGTATACTAAGAACTGTATTGCATCCACAAAATAAAATAAATCAAGATTACGAGTAATTGGCACACTTATACGTCTCATGACAATAGTTTGACTGAATAAAGAATAAATATTAAATAAACAATACAGCCACAAAAGTAATAAAACAATCTCAGATCCTATCCGTATAGTCACACATCGAATTATATGAATGAACCTATAAATTATAGAAATATGTTATCGATATGTATAGATATCCGTCTATGATGTAATGATTTGTTTCTTGCAGGGTCGAAACAAGTATTAGGGCGGTCATATCATAAATGGGCTATGACTATACAGGATGTTCAATGTTAGCGTTGTATTACTTTTTAATTTAAGATGCAATTGGATTTATTATTATTATTGGCTGTTATTGGCTATTATTCTTGACTAATATTTATTAGAAAATAGAAAGACAACTTATTTTAAGAAATAAAATTACTAATGTATTGCGTGTATCGAATTGTTTGAAATATAACATGAAGTTAAATCATAATTATTTTAGAGAGGAACGTGGAAAATATTACCATGTAAATATTAATACCTACGATTATATCTCACTGTAATTAATAGCCGTCCTTTGTAATTATAACTCAAGTTTTCAATTTCCATACTGATTAATTAGTGAGCTCGCGCTCCTTAAAACGGTAAATCGTGCGAGCGTGTATTTCTTATTACAAGCTTACCTGCAAAACGTAATACCGGTAATGGTAATTTAAAATGACATCTTTCCACAAGTTCCATTTAATATTAAAACCACTAATATCAAAACGTAAGACGTTTCGTAACGTATTACTTTAAAATCAATGGGAAATTCGTAACCCTTTAAACATAAATGTCATTTAAAATAAGTACCTATATCTAAAATCTTAAACCACCTTAAAAAAATCTAAAACCACCACAGGTGTTCCTTCGCATCAACATTGGCCGGAATCATGGGTACGCTTTCGTATTCTCCTGTGATTTCGGCGATGGGGGTTTGGACCCCTTCTCTAGATGGGACTGGAGTTTCCCTTTTCGTTTTCATTGAAGAGGCGCACGGGAACACCGCACATGCTACCTCGAGGCCTTATGTTGCGACGGCGACGAACACCCCCGTGTTTGTCACCTAGACCTCATTCAAGAAGGACGGAGGAGAGCCTGATATGCGCTCCTTCGATGCCCCACTCTCCTGCTGCGGATCGGGAGGTTCGTATATTGTTCTCTCACCCGCTCCGTAGCTTCCTTCCGCGACATTACCTTCATACCATCGCAGCCCACCTTTTTTTACATGGGGTAACTCTCATGGGTTCCTCTTAGTCGCGGGGGCGACTGAGAGGATATGCCGAACTCCTACCGGCTAAAACCCCACAGTGTCCCTCTGAGAGCCTTTTGTCGCAACTGCGGGTACGCTCTCGCATTCTTCCGCGGTCACGACGGCGGTTGCTCTTCTATAAAGCCCGTCCCTGTGCGGGATGACTCTGGAGCTACTTCATCCCTCCATCTTTGAGGTGCACGCGGGAACACCGTGCGCATCACCTCGAGGCTTATTTGTTTTGGCGCAGGACACCCCCCTATCCTACGCCATAGCCTCTGTTATGGGGGTCGGAGGTGGGCGTGGGTGCCTCTACTCCTACGCCCGGTTCGCAGGCTGCGGATTTGCAGGTTAGAAATCTTTTCTCTCTCCCTTTCCGCAGCCTCCTTCTGCAACATGACTTCTTCGCAGAAGGACCCTCCGAGTTTCCACGACCTCTCGCTCTCCACTATAGCTTTCACCAAAGCAACGAGCTAGAGGTCGTCCCCCATTGAAGCGACGAGTTCACAGCGCTAACTGTTCCACGCTGGACACACCTCCAAAGTGCTGCGCCGACTCCTAGTCGCAGTTACAATGATGGCACTGGTTGGTCGACTCTCTTCCAGCTATTCGGCGCGGGTACTTTCCGAAGCATCCATGTCCGGAGAGCACCTGTACGAGCCGGAAGGTCAGTGACCCATCCCGCCTGTCCATCCAGCCCTCTAGGATGGGACGGACAGCCTCCACAGTCCAGATGCCAGCTTTGGGTTCGACCAGCCTCTCCTTCCATTTCCTATCGACGGTCGAGCGTGGAACGTCCGCACTTCAATCTCTCTCGGTGTTGGGTGTTCCTCCCGTAGCCGGAGGCCCGAGCGCCACTGATGCAGTGACGCAAATGCCCCGGTTTCCAGATCCCAAGGAGGACACCCCGCCAGCACGCACGCAGCCTCAAATGAGATGGTGCGATATCCACGGATGAGACCCTGACAGTCATCACCCTCTGTATTCTTTTCAAGAGGGTGCCATTTGCTTTAATCAGGGCCTTAGGCCACACGGGAGCCCCGTATAGCGCCATGGATCGCACCACCTCCATACGCCCATACCACTATCACAGCCCACCTTTATTTTTTTTTAACGCTGGGAAATGCATTTACGCATCCCGCCGCGGGGAGGCGGCGGGTATGGGGGACTCGCTGGCACGCCCCTACGTGGCAGAATACCCACTAAAACCCAGCGGGGCCCTCATCGTCTTCATGAGGCGCCACGGGATCGCTCGCGCATTCGACCGTGACGCCCCGACGGTTGACCCGCCTATGCGAGCCGCCTTCGCATAAAGCGCTCTCGGGCACCAAGAGCGCTCTACTGCCCGCGATCAGACCCTTTCGGGCCCGAAAGCAATCACCGCGTTCCGGTCCGCTGTGCCCTCCGCTCAACTGAGGGACACCCGGAGGAACCTACTCCGTGGGCCGCTCTCAGTCTGGTCCTTCACCCTTCGACTTCCGGTATGAGTAGCTCTGCCGTATAGCCTCAGGGATCACTAGGACACGCAATCCCCCCCACCACGACAAGGTGGCAGCCCCCGGGGGGTGAATCACCACCTTTTTTTTTAACGCTGGGAAATGCATTTACGCATCCCGCCGCGGGGAGGCGGCGGGTATGTGGGACTCCCTGGCACGTCGTCTACGTACCAGAATACCCACTAAAACCCAGCGGGGCCCTCATCGTCTTGATGGGGCGCCACGATAACGCTGACGCATTCAACCGTGACGCCCCGACGGTTGGCCCGCCTAAGCGGGCCGCCTTCGCCTAGAGCGCTCTCGGGCACCGTGAGCGCTCTACTGCCCCCGCATGTTCCCGTCCGCTGTGCCCTCCGCTCAACTAAGGGACACCTGGAGGAACCTACTCCGTGGGTCGCTCTTAGTCTGGTCCTTCACCCTTCGACTTCCGGTATGAGTAGCTCTGCCGTATAGCCTCAGGGATCACTAGAACACGCAATCCCCCCCACCACGACAAGGTGGCAGCCCCCGGGGGGGTGAATCACCACCTTTTTTTTTAACGCTGGGAAATGCATTTACGCATCCCGCCGCGGGGAGGCGGCGGGTATGTGGGACTCCCTGGCACGTCGTCTACGTGCCAGAATACCCACTAAAACCCAGCGGGGCCCTCATCGTCTTGATGGGGCGCCACGGGATCGCTGACGCATTCAACCGTGACGCCCCGACGGTTGGCCCGCCTATGCGGGCCGCCTTCGCCTAGAGCGCTCTCGGGCACCAAGAGCTCTCTACTGCCCTATGTCGGACCCTTTGGGCCCGAAACACACACCGCGTTTCTCACCGGAGTGCCCTCTGCTTAACAGAGGGACACCCGGAGAAACATACGCCTGGGCTGCTCTTAGTCTGATCCTTCACCCTTCGACTTCCGGTATGAGTCGAGACTCTGCCGTATAGTCTCGGGGATCATTAGGATACGCAAGCCCCCCCACCACGACAAGGTGGCAGCCCTCGGGGGGGAGGTGAATCACCACCTAGCCTAGCCTTGCACAACCTCATCTAGCCTAAAAGTATTGCAAAGTTTATCAATTTTAGTTTTCTCTAAAAATTAACTATCGACAGGGTTTATCTAGCGAAAATATGCAGATACAAAACGTTTCTAAACGCTACCCGCCGTGACGTTATTTTTTAACTTTTGTATAACATTTTGGTGTACGCGTGACAGCATACTATGCCGTGCGTTCTAAGTCGACACAAAAACACGACGCATTGGTTTTCAGCTATTCTCTCTTTTATACGCTCGCCTGGCCTTAAATCTTGGGCTATGTAATCCTTACATATTCGATTTATCGTGACACTCGTGAAAGAAAAGTGTTCTATTTGGATGCCTACTAGTATTTGTTAAAAATATCTATCATATTTCGTGGAGATATTTTTATTAAGTTTCAAATGATTACTTCCGGTAATATTCCAATTAGTCAAGTAATCAAAAATGTAGGTGTGTCAATTTATACAAAAAAATTCGAGTAATAATTTTAATATGTAAAAAATTTTAGATTACAAATTTTCAATAATTATAATAGTATAGTACAGCGTAGTACAATAGTATTAATTTTAAGTAATTATTTAATTCGAATCGATACTACAAATAAGGATGTTTTGTATTACTAGGGTGGTTTGTTTGATGCACCTAATCAGATAGATATGTATCTATACTAATAATAAAATTGTAACTGATCGATTTTTGTACATGTAACGATATATGAGAAAAAACATTATTACGGGCCTTTATTAACACAATAGAACACAAAACAATAGTTATTAGAATTTTTGTCTGTTTGTCTGTGCGTTTATTCCCGTTAATCTCTGAAACAGCTAAACCGATTTCGTTCTGGTTTTCACTAATGTATAGCAGTAAGCGTCACTTAATACTTAAAGTTTGTTTCATTGCAATTCGTCAAAAAAAGTTATGAATTAATGTATGTATTTGTAATTCACAGAACGAGAAAAAATCCCAGAAAAATGCTTTAACCGTAAGGTAGATTTTCCGAAGCGAAGCTAGGGCATTTGCAAATATGTTCATAAAGTTTAAAAAGTAATATTGAATTAGCAACGTTGATAATAAAACATAACACTAGGATGTAATGGCGAGATCTCACAACCACCCAAGACCCTATAACTAACACTTATTTGGTACATAAATACATACGCAGAAAATCGGAATCGGGCACTTTCAACTGGGCTATAGGCTGGTAACTTAACGTACTTTATACGTAATTGTGTTTCTAACATAGTTATATATTATATAAGTCATAATAACTCGCAAGCTCATCCCGTATATTGGCTCGCATTGACGTAGTGAAGCGACCTAATGATTGAAGCCAAATTATTTGTCAATACGATTCCTCGCGCCTATATAAATCAGTGTGTTGAAGTTATGATAGGTATTTGTACACGACATTATGAAGGAGTGGAACTAATAATAGAGAACTAGTAATAGTCATAAGATCGTATTTTAGGGTTGTCACTTTTTGTATCATTGTTGACGCTACTGGTTGTAAATAAAAAATGTATTTGTGTACTTTATTACGTGCTAAAGGATACATTTTTTCTGACAAAAAGACTGGTTCTCTTAGACCATTCCCCGTAGCCCAGTTGGTGGTGACCCTGCCTGTCAAGCTAATGGTCTCCAATTGGTTTTCCCAGTCTGAACAGACGTTTATGCGACAGATAAATGTTTGTTCACCGGTCATGAGTGTCTGTGATGTCATATTTGTTAAGACCCATCCGAACCATAGGAAAACCAAGAGCGAGGTCGTGAGTGTGTGACTTTTATTTATTTTTCGTTTATACAGAAGTACAATGCTACTCGTATATCAGTATGCAGATTTAGATCTACCTTGTGAAGGACGAAAGAAGGAGTAAAATGTGTAGAAAAGATTCAACTAATTTAAAACACTTTATACTAGTCAGACCTGTAGTATATATACCATGTAAGAAGAGTTTAATCAATTTATTTTCATCTATTCCCAGACGCTAAAATTTCAAATATAGGACACATATTAAAGTCAAAAATAAAATCATTTCAGTATTGCTCTTCATCTGTTCAAATTCACGAGCGCACTATAACTAGAGGTAAGTGACGTAACCGTAAAATCATCGATATGACTAAAACAAAAACATCATATTATTTTTATTTAGGTTGTAGTTGATAAATTTAAAATAATTATAATTGTTTTTGATTCCATCAACTTGAACACGTATCCCAAGGCGACAGTGAACAAATTTGATATAACATCCGCTTGTGTCATACCTCTCGTCAGTGGGAAGGAGTTCGTAGCTTTGTCGTGTACTTTGACGGTCACAGTAGCCAGTTTGTATATACACTTCAATACCTTGATATACCGATGGTCTATCCGGCACCGCTGAAAATAATTAATTACTGTCCAGGTATCAATAGAATCAAAAGCTAAAGTCATAGTGCACAAAGGCAACACACAACGACAGATTATACTCCTCGGTCTTCTGTATAATCTGTGGGAAAGGGAGTGCAAGTGGTTTAATCATGGTGTGATAGCCTTTTCATAATTCTACTTGTTCGGTAATCAGGAATTTGTCAAGTCTGCGTACAATGCGATTAGTGAGCACTCTCGAAAAAGATTTATAAACATGCTTCAGGAGCGCTACGGGCCTGTAATTCTTTAAAAGGGTCTCATCGCCCTTATTTAGCAACGGTGTCACCTTAATTTTGCTTCACGTTCCCAACGTTGTCTGAGTATTGAGTATGGCATAGTGAAACTTTTGGAACACCTACATATATGACGGATATCACACCGCCCGGTGCCTTCTTGTTTTTAGCTGTTGAAGAGCCTATCTAATTACATACAGGCTAACGTCCGCCACATCTACTGTATGATGTCGGATTAATTTAGCTAGCTTATGGCTTATCTCGCGGGGAATTCAAGCTTACTGGAGGTTTTATAACAGTCCATATTATTTCTCCATTGCTCTCAAAACTTCGAGTCTCAACGAAACTGTTGAACCGAATTCGGTCTTCAACCTCATTTGATTTTGGTTCGTTCGTGCAAATGCAAAAGGCACTACTCTAAACTTATCGCAATTTCGCATATCATGCATTGAAGTCCCCACCACAACAGTGAAATGAGTTTTTGAGTTATGTATGGCTTTATTGAAGAGTTCATAAATTACCTCAACCAAATCGCGGGGTGTGTCAATGTCCGGTGTATATATCTATATAGCTTTCAGCGAATACCTTTTTAATAATTTGTGTATAAAATATGCTACCTTTGCCGACTTGTTTCCAACTTGTATAACGTTACTGCCGAATAACCTATGAATGAGAAAACAAATACCGCCTTGGAACAGATGTTCACCCTCACAGTAATAGAAAACGTATCCGGATTTGAGTATTACTCTGTCCTCTCCGGGTCTTTGTACTTCAGATTTGTACCCCATAATACTCTAGTTTAACCTGTCTATCCAGCTATTTAACATTGTCATAAGTCCTCAGTGTCGAAGTGGTATATGTTTTTTGCATAATTTTTCGGTCTAGAACCCCCCAACTAGGAATAGCAGGGGCGCCGGGGAGAGTTAACCTTGAGTTAATTTTGGCTTTCATAAAAGAATTTAGCCGGAATGTCACCACGCTTGGCTAATTCGTATTGGTGACCACAATAGACGTTAATATAGCGTAAGAACGCTGCTGCCAAGCTCTTGAAGTTTCCTAGAGATTAAACAAACAATTTACTCCAATTAAAAGCGCCTATCAGACTATTCCGATCGCATAAAGTTAGTCGTGCAACAACTAATGTCAATAATTACGGAAGGAGTAAAGACAAAGACAAGGGAATATTAGATTATATTATTACATACACACACACATACATACATACATACATATATATATATATATGTATATGTATATGTGTATATATATATATACATACTCGTATATACATATATATGTTATAATAGGAAAAATATTAAATATATCATACTAATGTCATATGTTACAAATAAATGACACTAAGTAAAATGTTGATTGAGACAATTAAGGTCTAAATGCATTAGATATTAGCATAGTAATAGCATTACTAAGACTAAGTGATCCAAAAAATATTACGCTCTTACATTAAATTTAAGTATTATACGCACGTATATGGCATTCTGCCGTCTTGTAATCTATTAAATAAAAATAAAATTTAATGCGCAACATATCGGATTATCCATGGTATAGTAAAGTGTGTTTGTATATATACTATATATCGTAAAGTGTCTCTCCAAAGTCAGCATCAACATTTCAACCCCTTGGTTACTTGTCAGTCATTTAAATCCCCGACAAGGACTTTTAATCTAGATTCAGACGACCTAGACATGTTAATCATGATTAGATCGAGGTGGCTAATACACCCCCCACGCCCTGCAATAACTCCCCTCTCAATCACACCACACAAACACATCGAATACGCATCAAGAAATCTGTTTACAATTGTTCGATGCAATAAGATTTTATTACATTCTCCGTAAGACCAGTCACTCTATCTTAGTATTTAGTCAATCCTATATTATTAAAACGCCCGATTCAGGTGAACTTCCTATTGCGAATGTTTGCAACAAATAAATCATTATGTTTGAGGGATTATGTTGATATCGGAAACGTGTATGATACTCGCTTAAAAATAAAAGTACATTTGTACAAATCCCCTAACGTTTACAACTCAAAGTAAATTATGATATTATGACTATAATTTCCAAGTTATTTGATACCTCAAAGATCTTTAGTAAGCATTGATAACAATAAATTACTAGTATTTTTCTCATGAAATATATTTATAATAGATAATCACTGTAAAGAACAAAGACCATATTAGATGGTTTTCAAGAGAAAATATCAATACACAGATAAATTAAAAAAATAAAAATCAATATGTACTCTTACTTAAAATTAATAATACAATTTCTTCTCGTAAACTGAGATTTGATTACTTTTATATCGTGATTTTTAAAAACTAAGTAAATTTAAATGCTGAAAATAAATTATTCTTTATCTACTAATAAGGCATATAATTGAAGTGACGAATTAAAATATTATACGACACTTCTCAAAATGATAATCTAATATCAAAAATTTAACTTATGATTAGAGAACATTTCTAGAGTAGGTATTACCTATAATATAAATATGTATGGTTATATAAAAAAACTGTAATTAACTCTCAATCCGGTTCAAAGGGGATATACAGAAACTGAAATAACATTAAAAAAGTGTTTTCATACCGAGAGTTTTCGTCGCCTGGAAATGACATGATGCTCAAAGCGTTCTATTTTGTAACATTAATGGGACTTCGACTTTATCACATTCATATTCTCTTGTTCAAAATTACATCTACTAAGCTGGAAAGCAATTTGTTTCAAGTATGTTTGTCTATTTTGTACCGTAATCAACGAGGCTAACTAATGAGTTTTTTCAGACCTTGTAATAAATAAGACATCGAAACCAGATTTTAAGCAAGAATGCAGTCGTTTTAAACTTTGTCTTAATATATCTGAACAAAATCCAGAGGCATTCCCCGGGTATGCATCAGTAAAAATAACACAAATTACTAAAACCAAATTAACATCATGCAACAAAACTAATTGATAATTTTGTATGACTTTTGAATATTAAAATATGATCTTGCTTCTCTTTGAGAATTTATCAATACTAACTTAAAATTACCAATTTTTTTTTATAATAAGCAATATTATAAAATGTTTTTTACGATAATTTTTTGCCCGAAACAATCTTAATTATAATCCGACTTACCCTTTATGGCACTAAATGCCATCGATATTCAGTCCTCGGTATCGTTACAGTAAAAAGAAGCTTATTCCAACCTAGAACTTCACCTAACCTCCCCTGTTCTTGATGAATACATTTTCTTCAATAGTTTATCTGATTCCTCATCTTTCCACATCAAATACTCCTGAAATTCAGTTTTAATACACCTATAAGAAATGCTCATCACATAAAATGCATTTTACTACGGCCGAATTTCAATATATTTAATGGTTGATCCCTTAGGGTAAAGTATCCCAGACATTAAGTTTTACAAACCTTCAGAACATTTTTATGAATTATATAATGATTTCATTGATACATTGATTAATACATATAATTATTTAATTGAACTGTAGGGCTTTTAACTACCTCATTTTGTGAATACGAACACTTACTAAATGACGGAATATTTTCTAGTGACGATGATCTTATCAGATAATAGTTTTTTTAGATGTTTTGATTCTAAATTACAAAGCAGAAATTCCGTGAAAATTGAGTAGTTATTTTCAGACCTAATCAGATCAAACAGACAGAAAACGAATTTAAAGAGTTTGGTTGGGTATTCGATTCTCCTAAACAATCCCATACTTAGAAGAAAGGAGTACATCAAAACACAGTTGCTTTGAAATTATAGATAGACAGTTCATTTTTATTTATATGTATGGATGTGCGTCAACTCTCAACAGTAATTTAACTCGTCAAAAACTATTTATCCAACAGAATCTTTAATTGAACAGAGCTGTCAAAGGAACACTCTCATTTATTTCTTTATTTATACGTCCAAATTGTCGAAGTATTGGAAATATTCCGAAAAAAAAATTGCACAAACCTTACAAACCAACGTAACCAAAAAAAAATTGCCAAATCAGTTGAGTCGTTTTTACGACATGATCCTTCATATATATATTTATTGTATATACTGTATACATATATATATTTGCTGTATATATTGCATACATACAGTAAAGGCTGGAATTCATATTTAAACAATACATTATACGTATGTATATGGTAGAATCATAACAATAACGACATGTCCATATGAGTCGAGAGAATAGCAGCTAAAAACCTGACATAAATAAATCAAGGAGCACCATGACATGGGTTACTGACGCTAGACCGATCAAATTTTCTCTACAATTCGCTTGAAGTTATATTATCTAATAAGTGATTCATTAAGTGCTACACTAATTATGCAGTATTAGTATTTTTGTGTCTAGGAAATTTTCGCCGCTCAAAAGTACGAGTAGAAACGCTGCAGGCCTGTCTTTCAAATGTCAAAAAGCAAAAAGTTAAGAATAACGATTGCATCGTCTAAATTTTGATAATCTTACTCGTAGCATGTGAATTTTATTTTTAGTCACATATTTAATTTTCAATATAAATATATCAGACATTTTGCCACTACGATACGATACGATTTTGATAGTACGATACACGTAGTACGAGTAGTACGACAGTTTTTCTGAAAACAACAACGTAGAGGGAGAGCGAGTGCGAGCGAGGGCGGTCTAAGGGCTTGGACAATATATATTTTGTTGACGGGAATGGCCCAGGCCCCAAGCTTATAAGTATGTTTCTTCCAAGTAAAACAAATCATATTCCTAACCCTTGCAAAAAGGCACGGGCGTCTTCTCTGATTGTGGAGGTCCGGAAAATACACCATCAAGCTTTCCTAAGCAGATTGGTGAATAATTTTTTTCCAATTCTAATATAAAAATACACAACCAAAAACCCTGGGCTTAACGACTGATAACTTAAAAATAACGACAGAAAATGACATTCTAATAGAAAAGGTTCCATGCGAAAATATTTGAGTCCGATGTTTAATTTTATGTAATATGTGATGCCTGAGACCGTCATGGACTAAATAAATTATAATCACAATAGTGACGATGATTACCGAACTACTAACTGTGTATATATGTACGAACTATATGTGTGGTATAATATATTATACATAAATAAACAACAATGACAATAATTGATTCGCACCTGCGAATTTCGATCGTAGACTAATTTTATTATTGGAAACAATAGCATCATGTGACCGAGAAAATGTCTTTGAAATCTTTCTACAACCGCAGTCATGCTATAGATATGTTTTGCAATGCAACTTGAGTGGCACTACGTGAGTTACATACTTTTTTATTTAGATCTATTACGTAGAAAACAAATTAAAGCAAATTTTATCTAATTTTCTCGTAATAGTCGCGACATGTATAATTTTACACAATTTTAGGATTATGAAAAGTACCATAAATTCGAGAAATTATTATGTTGATGTAGACTAAAAATAATTTATCAATATGATGAATAACGCGAAAAGCACTAATCTATTCATGATAAGCCTTCAGACAATAATCTTATTGTTATACAATTTGGCCAGTTCCCACCTAATTAATTTCTAACATGACATGTCTACCGGCAGCTAATTTACGAATTATGTATGCTGTATTTATTAATTTCGGAGACTAAAAGAGCACGTTTAAATTGACAAACATCTACGAATAACGATTTTCGCTCATGCGGATCAAAGTTAAACGACGTGAATTGGCACGACAATGTGTTGCCGAGAATTTCTCGATGCATGGTCAATGTATTGACAGAAAATCATTGGCGCACACAGGAGCGCTTGCGACAGCCAGGTGGGGTCGAAGGGAGATATATCGGGAGGCTGCTCAAACGGTCGACGGCGGACAACAGTCACAACCGAACGACCAACCGCTCCACACGCTCTCTTCAATTCCAATTAGGTTCGTGATTTACAGTGATGTGTTGTTATAGTGACATGATGTGTCAACCGTTAATATATAATAATAATAAGTGTTGATCCAATGACAAGTGCTTCGTAAATAAATTAAGAGATTACGTGACTGTTAAAGTTACGGTATAAAAATTACATCGATAATTTCAAATCATCAATAATTGAGAATAATCACTTCAAATTGAAATTATCTTCCTGTTTTTTTAATAACGTGATAAAAGTCATTTGATAACAGTAATTATTTTTGGTCTCAGAAACCACCTACAAGATGTGGGATGACGTAGTAGAGGAAACTCCAGCGCCCGAAGCTCCAGCGGCAGCGCCTGAAGCAGCGCCCGCCGCGAAAGCCGCGCCCCCTGCTGAAGCCAAACCCGAAGTAGCTGAGCCTCCACCAGCAGAAAACGTCACCCTAGGAACTGAGCCCAAAAAACTCATTTGCAAACACTGGGTCAGGTAAGAACCATATCATCAAACGAAAATCAGTCAATTACATAAACATGTAGGTAGTGCTTTAGTGCTATGATTTGAGTTCGATTTCGCAACCAACTAAATAAGCGACGTCCACCACTGATGATATGACAAATAGCACTGATAATTTTTAGGAGGATTTCTGTGCTTAGAAGAAACTTTAATTAGTTGGTCGTGGTGTTAGATAATATTTATTTAACCTTCTAGTAGGTCTTCTAGATCACTCTATTTGCACTGAACAGTTACAAATTCCAGTTACGCAGTGTTACCTGTTTGGATTATGTATGTATATAGTACGTTAGTATGTAGTAAGTCCTAATGGGCCGTAGGTAATCAACTAATTCAAGGCACAGTTAGTCATTTGTCATCAGTCTGAGATTATGAAAATTTAATTAGAACTGTAATAATATGTTTACATGTCCCCGGTCTCATTTAAACAATATTAAACACAGTGACAGGCGCACAATTAATATTTTTTATTATTTTCAGACCAAAATTCTTACAATATAGCTACCTCTATGACTACCGGAAGAGTTACTACGATGATGTGATTAATTACCTAGACAGGAGAAACAAGGGGCTGCCAACCGAACGACCACATGCCCAAACGTGGGGAGAGCGTGCCCTTCGTACCTACATGGCCAAAAATGTCGGATACAGCAGTAGAAACAAGCAAGACTCCCGCCTCCTTCGTCACATTTCAATAGGCGCCAGATTCCATCGATGCCATACAAAATCTGTTATCTCGAGGAAGTATTCTAAGCTCGGATTTAACACCGTCAACATCTAGCTTCGCTTTAACACCCTCGCTTGTCCTTGCTTCGTGGAATTTACATCGATCGTCCAGCGTGAACTTAATGTCAATGTTACAGGATTTCCTTGACGTGAAGCATATGCATCGAAACTTGTGTAAGCGGTTCAATCCTCCGTTAAACCTGCCCACGTTGGAAGATGTCCGCAATCCTACTACTACCTAAGAAGCCTTTACTTTTTGGACAACATAATAAACGTTAAGTTTAAAACTGATTTTATTTTGTTACCTACGCTTGCGTTACCGTTGCTTACTGACAAGACTTTTTGATTTTAGTATTTTAAATGGTATTAATAACCTCTGATACTTTAGGTTTTGCATTCATATAGTAGCTGAGCGATTTTCTGCAAGACTTTATTACTTGCAAAGCGATGCCAACTACTTCTAACATAATGAATTACGTTATGTAAATACGATTTAAATCTTGTTAAGTACCTACTTAGTAATAAAAATAACATTTTACAGGTACATCTAAATCGATTATTATGTCTTATTCATTAATTATTTCAATTATTAATTCCGTGCTCTGACTATAGGATGTTTCTTTTTATTTAAAAACATTGCTTAAAACTTATAGATATAACACATTAATTACTAACTGTTCAAAATTATGAATTTTATATAACATTAACTTATTCGATTTTTAGTAATTATAATTACCAATAAGTAAGTCCAAGCACCAAAATAGAATTAAAATCTTCTACTATCTTACATTCCTACTATATTTGGAATTCAGTTCAGCCGGAATAAATTTAGTCAGCGTTTAAATTAACCTTAACATACCTAGAAATATATAGTTATAACAATTTTCTAATACCGGCAAATGAAAGAGACGCATACTATGTATTATTTCTTGATTGATCACGTCGTTATATCTTCGAGAAACTGAACGTATTACAAGCAGTAATTAAAAACATATATGAGATATAATTAAAACCAAGCAATGTCATAGAGAAGTTTTATAGGATAATTATTTCAATACAATAATGTTATGACGTACATTAACATATGACAATATAAATGATATGTGGCTAATTAGCCTATTTATCATCATTAGTTTCGGAAGGGTTCCTAAACTAATAAACATAAGTGTGCACAAACATTTACAAACGCTAATACTCTCTAATCAATCGTAAAACGTAACTTTTGCTCGTAAAAAATAGTAGAATACTCGTATGACACATCCACTCAACGTCCATTTCAATGTCGAGACATCTAAAATAACTTATCTTTGACAGTTCAGTTAATGTAATCGTTTGGAGGATAGCCAAATATTAGTCTACCTAGCAGGTAGAGCCGGCAATCGGCCAAACTAAAGATAATTTAATGTTACAATGACCAAGGGAGCCTAGACATCGATTAGGCATCAGCGAAAAATAAACTCGACTGGCGATAACAATTACACAAATAACATAAAATAAATTGTGATCATGAATTAGATGTCACAATTACTCATTTCGAATTAGAGTGCTAGATGGCTTCCAAAACTTATTTTAAAATTGGAATATCATTCCGTTGACATTCCTTAATGAAGACAACTTCAAACGTTTTGCTTAAACAGTTAGGTACAAATTATATTAAACTTCAAGCAAAGATTGGTATTGACTGATCAATAAAAATCTAACACTGACTGACATACATAGATCACAGCCTTAATTAGTGGATCTAAAGGTAACCTACAACTTTCTTGAACCTCGAACATTGGAAATATATTTGAAAATTACTTGTAAAGGATTTACAGGTACTTTAAATAGTGACTTAAAAAGAAAATTATATTTCCATATAATTAAAAGCTGAAATTCGGCACAAACACTTCAATAATAATAAAATACATTACAATATTTCAGTCAAATGACTTTATGATGGGATGGATGGAAACGGGAAAATATAATAATTTTTTGAACCGTAATTTAATTGTAATTAACTACGATATCACTGTTTAACGTTGTAACATGATTTTATTTTACATCCAAATAAGCAGCCGGGTAATTCTTTTTTAAAGTAAGATGACGCCGAGTAGTCGCCGCCGCCCATAGACGGTCGTAATACTTCGGCTTCAACGAAGCGCTGTTTTCTAAGATGCTACTTATATCTATTTTTCCAATACGGCCAAAAACTGGAATAGTGATACCGTACGACAAACTTAGTGTGTACCCAAAAATAATGATATACATAATAAAGCTCAAAAAACAGATCTTTACATTTAGATTAGAAAATTAGACACTCGGTTAAAGGTGTCATAGAAACTATATACATATATAGGGTGACTGGGAATATGTTGGCAATCCATTAGAAGGATGTAGTAGAGATCATTTGCAACCAAAGTACCTTTTATGAGACCTATCGAAATATCAAACACTTTCAAGTAATTCGACGTAGGCTATACATATATCATGTAAATATATAAATTTTTCAAACCGAACGAGGTCGGGAAGGTCCACTAGTATAATATAAATTAAACATTTAAATAAATTACGTGGGTCATACAATAAGTCTAGAGAAGCTACAAAGTAAAAAATGGACCGCACCTATATTATATATACAACAGGAAAGAAAATGCAAATATAAATAACTAACCCTTTGCCCAGAAAAAAAAATACAATGTTCTAATCAATTTTGAAAACGCTTCCCACACTTTTCATTGAAAAGCAAAAGTTTTAATTTTGGCTTTACCCAAGAATAAAGTCTACTCTGATTACAGTCAGTCTACAGAGACTCATAGCTTCATGTTGTGCATCAATTTTTTTTTCTGAGTTGTCGTGACTACTGAAATGTGGGTGCGAGTAGACCTATGAATTACTAATGCGGATATCAAAAATTAATTCTAGTATTAAGGGTCTTCTCGAGTGCACAATTAACGACAAAATTACAAAGACCTCTCAACGTTGGCAAAAAAATTGTGACTAGTTTTACTTCATGGTGCGGACATTTGTCGACATTCCTGGTAAATTGTCAATCAGTTAATTCGAAATGGTATATACAACAGAAACATTGCTCAAGGTTTTTCATGCTCTAGGGAAAATATAACCGAAACCAGACTTCGGGTAATGATGCTGCAACACGATAACTTCACGTCACACACATTTATTGGGGACTCTGCTGTTGAAAGCCTTAATAATTTCTTTTTGTTTCGGGTGTTGAAAGAAACTATAAAAAGAAAGCCGTGTTACCCTACGAATTATTAGTAGTATATATTATTGTGTTACACATTCCCATACTCACTAGTATTCTGTGTTGCGGGTGGCATGGACGTACTAAAACATTTATCTGACTAATAAATGTCTGCCCGGTCAGGAGTCGAACCCGGGACCTAACCTAACGTTCGGCAGGCAGGGTCACCATCAACTTTGCTATGGGATGCTAGATTTGTCAAAGTATAATATAAATCTGAGATTTGTATCTATTGCTATCTACTATAGTGCTTTTGAATGTATGAGAGGATATTAATTACCTAATTTGAGGCTAGGGTAGTTGACAAATATCATTAGTAAACATTTGAAAAAATTAAACCCACCTATGTTTCATTTGCAAAGCTAATTTCTAATATGTATTACAGCAAGGTATAGGCTATGGGCTCGTCAAAATAAAATTGAGGTGTCTATTTTTGATTACAAAGTAACTGTGTTTCATCAAGTACGTATTATTTGTTCGATACAAGCACTCAAACAACCCTATTAACCATTTTGCCTGTCTTTCTATCTATCCGGAATGATTTTCGAAACGGCTTAACCAAATTTAATGGGACTTTTAGGATACTTTTTTTACTCTCTGGGACTTTGAGGACGACCATCCGAAGTTTTTGGGGTGTCAGTCGATTCCATGGAATTTATACGAAAAAATTACGTATCTACAAGCAGAAAAGCTATACACACAATAATCGATGAATAAATAGGAACAAATTGGTTAC
This sequence comes from Megathymus violae, assembly GCA_003671415.1. Lineage (NCBI taxonomy): Eukaryota > Metazoa > Arthropoda > Insecta > Lepidoptera > Hesperiidae > Megathymus > Megathymus violae. The sequence goes on along the minus strand of PDGT01000004.1, from coordinate 1,266,379 downwards.
GTCTTCATTCCGAGCATAAATAATGTGACCGCGGGCCCACGGCAACAATTTGCGCCCCAAGAATACCTTCAATTATATACATATGTCTCCACGAACGCAGCAAAATTATCTGATCCTTAACAATAATCAATTAACAATTAATTTTCCATAGGCGGCATATTGAAGTGATTATTAATCGATCAACATCAGCATTGGGTTTCAACACCAACTTCATCATCGTCAGCTTCACTAAATACCACGTCGTTAATCGAGAGTAGGTGTTAGTCCTCACACAATGAGAAAGTTCAAAGCCATACAGTTCAACCAATAATCAATCAATCAATCGATATTGTATGAAGTGATGTTAACAATTTTCGGATAAGAGTATGAATTTCTAAGACATCAGTCAATCGTTAAGAGACATTGGACAGCAAGAGCATAATTTATTCAGTGTCGCACGTTTTAGGAATTAAGTAACAAATTTAGTAAA
>PDGT01000004.1:1225159-1264260 GCA_003671415.1 Megathymus violae | reverse complement strand
TCAATCAAGTGGTATTAATTTTTAAATTTGTAATCACTTGTTTTGATTTTGAATAAAAACAGGGAGAAGAGTCGGTAAATACTTTTTTAACCTACTTCAAAAAAAGAAGAGGTTCTCAATTCATGTGTTATGTTAATGTTTACCTCGATACTTCGTAATTTATTACTGAATTTGGTAAATTCTTTTTTGTTTGGGAGAGTAGGTCCCATTTAAATTTGAACAGAAAATACCTCCCCAATACGACGGGATAGGAGATGAAACAAGAAATTCACCTTCTACAAATTGAAGTCGGTTTTTTTGTTACAATATTTAGGTACTTGTTGCAATCCAAGCAGATTTTTAAAAACATTTATCGATCATCAAACTGTCAATAAGTTCCTACCATGAACAGTCCCGGGAAAAGCAGCAGTAAGAAACTTTGTACGAGAATATTTTTCTACTCTATAATATCGAGAATATTTTTCTAGACTATAAAAATATTAGTATTTTTATAGTGAGTGCTTCGTTATGTAAGCATAATGCTAAACATTCTTGTCTTTAAGACGAGCATCCAGTTTAAGGTAAGGTAAAGGTAATTATGTTATAAGAATGTATTTTATATAAGTTATGCAGTAACGATACAGTAATTTCCTTAACTCATACGAAATTAAATAATACTGCTATTTTTTAAAAATCGATCCGATTTTAATCGGATTTTAAAAATCGATTAAATTCACTATTTAAAACTTGGTATAGTCAAAGCTTTATTTATTTCACAACATATCAAGTCTTCCTGTCATGACTTTAAAATGATCACTCCATAATATGTGGATTATATGTGGTTTTAAACTCATTTACTCATAGACTAAGGACTTATAAAGTTCTATTTCATATCGAGTTTAAGCCATATCTTTTCTCAATGGTGGGTTTTGCTAATTAAGGACAAAGCAATCGCTTCAAGTATCACGTAATTACAATTAAAATTATTGAGTGTTGGCTCCGATGCCTAAAAAATAATCACTTGATTAGTGAGCGTTGACACTGTTCTTGCACAGGGAAGTTAGCTGATGATTTCATATCTTACTTATTGCTGAACAGTGCAAAAATTTGAAAGCCTTTGATAAGATCTGACATAAAACATTACTCGAGGGTTACGCATATATATTGTTTACTTTATTATAACAAAAATTAAACTCATGTTTGAGGAATAAGTTTGAAATATAATGACCACTAAGGTTGGCGTCTCACAAGTTTCTATGCTGTCACCAACACTGTTCATTAAATATTTGTCTATGTATACTTACAAGCATTTTAATTCCCCCAAAATTACCCCAAGCTTGGTCATTTTTCCCGCACAGCTTGAAAAGCTTCAAGCATTGTTACTGTATACCATTCCGAATTAATACCATTGAATTTCAATTTTCGGTATCAGAGTAATTTCTAGCATTGACGTCGACAAATATTCGCATCGTGAAAAACCTAGCCACCAATTTTTGGCTAAACTTGCGAGGACTTCATAATTTTGTCAGTAACTGTCCTCATGGAAAGAATCATACTGATGATTGTCTTTTATTTTCCGGATCATCTTAATAGATCTATAGATCATCATAACGTTTTGTTCTTGTAACTATTTCAGTAACGATTTCTGAAATACATACAAATAGTTGCTTGGTTATCAAAGCGAAGATGCATTTTACAGCACCAGTTTTTCGCTTTCGGGGAGCAAACGAAGCAATCAACGACAACAGAGGTTCCTCACTCTAATATGTAGATGTAAGATCGTAGGAGTGTTCCCCGAATTAAAGCTTAGCATCTTCTAAATGTTAGCGCATGTGATTAATGAGTCTTCTTACACCAATATTTCAGTAGTACGCACATGTATTGCAGTTACTGCTGTTTACGGGGCTACGCTTATTTGGTCAACCTTAAGGTTAATTTACCTATTTTTAATTCATCAAACACCTAAAAAGTGTTGTATGACAGGCCGACAACAGCTGTACACTTTGCTTACTCACTTTTTTACTTACTTGTATGTTCTGTTAAATCAAAATTATAATCGTTATAGATCATAGCGTGCAAGATTTGAGGTTTAGCTCCATCGTTGTAATAAAACCGCGGGTAGTTTGCACAAAAATGATTAGAACGTTGTTATTTTTTAAAACTGAGTAAATGACTTACATAGTTGTGGCTTCAAATAAATTAAGTTTTTAAAGATACATTGTACAAATGCGTTCTTTTTTTTAAATATCAAGCATCTCATAACTTATTCACCAACCTGGTTGTAAATAAATAATATATATGTACAGTAATACTAAAGTGAAAATGCAAAACGTACATGCAAAAAAATATGCAATAGACCGAGATTAAATTTCGATGTTTATGTATTTAATATTTATATCGTGTAAGCAATAAACGAAATATTACTACAAAACTTCGGTACGTTTGTTCTTGCTTTAATGTAGTTTCTTAAAGATATGAATGTTTAATTTACATCACATTATGAAACAAAACAAAAAGTGGGCAGCTTTAGTGAATGTTATCTTATCACTGAAATTCGTTTAGTTTTAGATCAAAAGGCCTAAAAAATGTTAAAAAATAAATAGGCGTCGCATTTTAAAAACAATCAGTCCGAAAAAGTTATTAAGTTAACATTACTCAATTATTATGAGTAACGAATATAATAAAAATAAACGAACAATCACTTGTATTTTACAACCGTTTCTAAAGTAAACAATAAAAAGTAAATGTAATCAGAAGTCTAGAAACAATGGGAGGCAAAATACCGATACTATTTATTACTTTCCAGCTTATTTCATCAGTTGAGGTGGATTTAACAACAACACTTGTGGATCTTAATGAAACGGAGGACGGCCAACAATTCATTAAGGAGCTTATCGATGGAAAGAGTTAGTGTTTATACAATTGTTATACTTTGAAATGTTTCAAAACAGTTCAGTTCAAAGTACCATACCACACGAATTTTACAGTAACTCTTGTAATTTGGGAGAAATATAAATAATTAATCATTGTTTTTGTAAGTAAATAAATAGAGAATTGTCTAGGGTGATTTATGTAATAAAGAGCAGAAAAGTTTGCTGTAAAATGAAACAGAAATGTCTGCATTCGCGGAATAATTTCTATTAGCAATGTTGGACAAAACAAAAACAAAACATCACAATCATATTCCTCATAATGAGGATCAAAACAAAAACCATCATATGTATTTTTTACACTATAAGCAAGTTACAGGACAACCCACGTTAGTCCGCTCGGTATGTAATTTATTATGAGAGTCTACTCACATTTTCTGTAATCTAACCTTAACTAAATTATTAAGACATTAAGCTAAAATGTTGTCTGTGATTAACAAATTTGTTAACAAGTTTTCGAATATTGCTTTATAAAGTAAATATAACATAGTAACGCTCTAAAATAACATAATATTTTAGGGGTATCTGATAGACCAAAACAACTCATATTTACTGCGCCGTTCAAACTATGTGACAAAGAACAGACCTGTAAATCAAATAACTTCGCTATGGTTTTCCCTTTATACGTTGGGAACAGAGCAGGAGACAAATATAAACAGTTTTATAGCAAAGATTATAATACGATTTTCGACGCGAAATCGAATGCACCATTCAAAAGAAAAACTACTAGGCATTCTTACACGCCGTGTCTTATAAGATATGAAGTCACAAGTATAACTAGCTCTCCAGAAATCTCTACTTTAACACAGCCACAGAAAATACGAGGCGAACCAGTGAAAGACTCTGAAAAATTGCATGAAAATGAATCCTTTAAAATACGAAATCCGACCGTTCCAATATGTTGCCCGAAATTTAATCCATATTGGTATCATTGTGAATAATGAAAACATGACGACGAAAATTTCAATATTTTTCAGTATTCTGTTATGAATATTTTTTTCTATTTACAAAAAATGCGTAAAGTGTTTTTTTTAATTTGTCATGTATTATGTAACTTGTGTATTTTAGAATATCAGATTTTTTATAACCATATCACTTTTATTTGAATTGAATGCAATGAAACTACCTTGGGATAAATGGTCCTGGGATATTCCTCAACAACCAATTGAATTCTACTTCAGAAGACACCAACAAATGCGCATTAAAAATCTAAAATCTCCGTGCAAATGTCCACCTTATAAAGGTATTCATTTATTTTCTATTGGTATCATCAGCACACTGATATATTAAAAATAAACATATATACACATTAATTTCGACATATAAACAGACGGATCTACAGAATCGCATGAGTTGATTCAGATTACCCACTTCGCCCTTCTAATTATAAATGACAACCTTACGTAAGTCGTCTCTGAATCACAAATTGATATGCATAGTTAGTAATGGATCAAATGATTCATTTAATTGGAATGATAGGATCTAATAGGATGTATCGATTACATTGAATCATAAGAGACAAATTGCATTAGAAGGAAATTATTGTAAGTTAATTTTAATAAATAAAAATATATTTAAAAATTAATGCATAAAATTTAAGCAATATCATTATCAGAACCATTGAAAATAATAACAGCTGTTAATAGTTACGTGGTAGTTTCTTTTTTGCAGTAAGTAGACTCTGCTGAACAAGCGCTAAAAGTCAAAGTAATTATTAATAAAATTCTCGAATGATTTACGACTGAAATGGAATAAAACGTCAAAAAAATTCGGTGTTGTTGGGTGACAAACTCAGCGATTATTATAAAATTAACCTCCGCCAACATCTGAAAATTATTAATTAGTAGTCAAATTTCAAAACTTGTCACTTCTGATATTCTTGACATGATGGACAGCCTGTAGTATTCTACGGATTTCTTGGCACCGAAATTTAACAATTTCTCTCTCATAGTTGGCTCACGTATTTTCGCAACGAAGGGAAATCATTACATTTAATATTAACTATAACAAACTTATGTATATACTACAATCGCTAACTATCGCCAATATAATTTTTTTCATAAGAAATAAACGTCATTCAAAGTACTTCAATTATATATAAATTTTAATAAAACTGTGAGACGTTACCATCAAAGCTTTATTTGACAAACATGAAAAGAAATATGATATGAAATTAAATATAATTCAATGAAAATAAAATAATAACCTCAACCTATATTATGACTTGCTTGCCAGGCAAATATTTTTCTATAACACGTTTGAAGTTTAAATAAATTCAATAAGAATTTAAATATCTATTTAGTCTTTGATAGACTATGTTAGTAAGTTACCAGTAGCCCTATTTTTTGATTCCTAATACTGAATATTAATCACAGTAATAATAGTAATAATTGTGTAAAAATGAACTTGAAAAGTGAACTCGTTCAGAAATTACACGATCACTAATAGATACACAAAAATATATGTTTACACTAACTATAATATCAAAGATAACATTTTAATTGTCATTCCAATTGAGAACACAATAATCGTTTCTTGTGTTGGTTGTTTCTAATGTTTTCATTACTAGTATCCATAGCACATTGGTTATAAATCTCGTGCGAGGATTTTAACCTGAAGAGCAGTTGATTGTTAGAATCTGATGAATAAACATAAAGACAATGTGACGAACAAGTAGATTCGCAGTTCTTGATATGTGAGTAGTCACAATCTCACTGTACTCATAGAAACTAAGTAATATAATCTATTGTACCACTGCTAAGCTCGGATGAGCTCGCTTATGAGGGTAAATCAAGTAAGTGTTCGTACGGGTTGACTGTATTTGTTAACATCAAAAAGAAGGTTTTCAGGTTCTCTCAATACGGTTTCCTCAAATAAAGCAACTGATAATTAATTTCAAATAAGCGCAAAACTATTGCAAGTCTTATAGTGAGTGAAAGATATCGAGGACAATAAAATATAATTCATTTGTATACTAATTAATTACTTTTCAGAATGCAAAATTGAATATAAATTAAATGAAGATTTTCTCCACTTCATAAATATTCAAGGTTTAGCTAATAATACAAAAGAAACGAAAAGACAAGAACCTCTTCAACAATCAGTAAAAATTAGACAAAAACGTAATGAACCTAACAATATTTTATCAAATGAAGAATGCTGCTGTCCGCCTATTACAATTATGATGCCAACGTTCATTTCTGAAAAGAAATTTAATGATTTCATTGACCGATTTGACAAGAAACGTGATATTGCATTTGGAATACAAGACAAAGAACATTAATTATATTTAATTATTCTTAAAATTTCGACGTTATTTTATTTTAATGATATCATAATGTTATGTATTGAATTCAGCAAGTTTGAATAATTGTTTTACAATAAATCTTTTAAAGAGATTTAACTATAAATTTGCCCAATGCATACTAAGTTAAAATGCAATATAAATTAATTAATAAATATATGTTATGCACAAAAATCATTACCAATGCTCATTGTTACAATACATCACTAATTTCAAAAGAACAAAAGATCTATTGGTTATTATGGACAAGAAGGGAATCTTACAGAATGTCCTGTTCACACGAATCAATAAAGGCAAGAGATCAAACATAAATACTAAGGCAATTCCCAAGCACACGCTCGTTAGCTCGGCAGCGTTTGATCACGCTGTACTCCGGATATTTACCGTAGTCCACATGCTTTATACATTCTATCTATCAAGTTTGTCACAAAATGGTAGCTGTTTAAGGAAATCAAATTAAAATTTTGCATATCACCAGTTAATGGCTAGTAATTTAAATGAAATTTCACTAAGAGATAATAATGTTTTATTGTAATAATAAAGGGTAAAATAATATTACACATTGAAACACAAGTTATGTGTGTATTTATTTGATTGCACGCCTTAAGTTAGAAAAATATGTAAACTTTCAAAACTTCACTCTAAATTTAATGTTCTCTAGATTAACATACCTAGCAAAAAGCCATATCTATAATGCTATAATTGAAAAACACAATCTTTACAATGCCTCATGAACAGCGATATAAAAGAAGGTTGCAAATCGCGATTCGGCATTCTTGCGAGAAAAATGTTCAATATACAATGCAACTTACAAGCGTTTTGATGTTTTTGAATATTTTGAAGCTCTTTTGCAATGGCAACGTACATGCTACTTTATTAAATCATACGCTTCCAGGTAATATTTTTGATTAATATGTATTGATTATTTATATGGAAGTAGCTAACAAATGAGCAGACATTACCTTATGATGTGATAATATTATTATATCAAGTATTGTGGTCAATTTATCCAAAATTGAAACATAATCTATAATAACAATTTATAGCAAATTTAATAACAATAAAAATTTCTATTAATCATAATAATAACCTTCGGGGAAGGAGTTGTGACATTTCAGAATTATAGCCCAGATGAGTCCAATAATGACATTGTTAAAAATAAATAAATAAATAAACATTTACACACTCACACCCCCGCACTAGGATTCCTTGTGTTGCAGGCGGCTTGAACATATATAAATATGAGATTACAAACACCCATGACTCGAGAAGAAACATTGCTTGACACACACACACAAAGTCGCTTGGCAGGCAGAGTCACTACCAACTGGGCTTGTCGTGGGGGTCGTCAAATGACATCGGATTATGTGTAATAAGTATATTTAGTTGACTATTCAATATTAGTAATAGCCAATATCGTATCAGTATGCTTACAAATATAAAAAAGATACTGCCATTACTTTTAAACCTATTAATTAATAAAAATTTAAACTTCATATACCTCAATATAGCTCAACTACATATTTATTCGTAATATACTACAAGTACGAAGTATCTGGTTTTGACAGCCATTAAGTAAATATAACAACTAACATTTCTCATATAAAATTACATCTGCGGTCTATAAGATTAAAATAATATTATCTGTTGTACCCACATTATACCAGTTTTTACCCGTTTAATAACATACTATTTGTAATTTTAGCGGAGAGCAACATAAATGATAAAAAAATATTTTATTACAATTAATCGTTAAGAATGGTAAACTGTTTTCTCTGTATTCTTTTGGGAGAATAAAGAAGGCAAAAAGGCGTTTCGGCTACCTGGCTCTCCTAGTCCTAGTGACAATGGCTTGAACTATGTATATAGATTAACCTAAACATCGCGCTTTTATTTGTGGAAGGTGGTCGTATAACAATGGCATGACCAATCTATTTAGAATTGTTTTGTAATCATATGATATGAATGTACTATCAGTGGCAAAATAGATTATTTAATACATCTTCGCTAAAATCTGAATAGGTTCCGTTAACAATGTCCCGTTACATTATTTTTATCACTATTTTAGTTTGAAAATTATTCTCAAATGAAAAGCTGAAATTAAATAGCATCCCTACTCGAGTCTTTCTTACTCGAGTCTACTTAAGTCGTAGTGTTGTGGGTACTTTTATATTAATTATTGTGTATGTAACTTAATAAAGGTAGTTGTCGTCCGTACGTCTTTGTTTCAATGTTATAACATGGTGACAGCGGTACATTAACAAAATATCTCGATGTAAAAATGACATAAAACAAATCAGTTATAGTTTGTAAAGTGAAGAGAAAAAAAAACATGGAACACATCAGCCGGGCTGACGCGTGGAGATGACGGAAGACACAGTTTAACTTGTTTTTAAAAGTCTCTGGAGTGCATAAAGAGCAGTTCAATCGAGCTTACTCGTTAACCTTTTTAGTCCAGATGAGTTTGATATTTATCAAACGTTCACTTTGAAGGATCGTGAGAAAGATGTTGTCAACGTGTTACTAAAGAAATTCAATGAGTACTTTGGCATTAAACCTAATATTACTTTAGCTCGATACAATTTTTTTATACGCAATCAGGATAATGGTGGATCCATTTGTCAATATACAGCTTTAAATCTACTGAGTAAATTTTGCGAGTTCTCGACGTTAGAAGAAGGCTTAATTTGAAACCGAATCGTGTGGGGCATAATGAGCTCGGTTGTGAGAGATAGTCTGCTCAGAGCCGAAGATTTGAGCCTCTCTAAGGCGGTAAAAATATGCCAAGCTGATAAACTATCCTGTGACGATAGCCGGCGGTAAGAAAGTCGGGAGAGGAACGGCTGTGCAGGCACGTCAAAACCGGGCCGTATAGCGATATCAGCCGAAATGTTCGACGCCGTGTCATGGATGCGATCTACAATGTGAACCAGGCTTGTGTCCGGCTAAAAGTGTCAAGGGTTATATGTGTAAAAATTTCGACCACTACGCTGGAATGTGTCAGATGTCAAAAAGTGTAAAAGTGCACGAAATGTTAGATACAAATAGTAACTCGGAGGACGAAAATAATGATTCGTTTTATATATCTATATTAAGGAATATTAATGTGGTAGGTGCACCGTCTGATACGAGAGATGGGTGATATGAGACATTATCGGGTGAGTTGGACAAAGAAAAATTTAAAATAGACATATGTTCCGACACTAATGTTTTATCTTCTGATCGATTTTTATCTTTGGGATATAATCTAAAGCTGTTTTCGAAAGATAGTATTATATTTAAAAAATAAATTGTTATTTATCCCTACATCCTTAAGAAATGAAATGTTATCTATAATACACGATGGTCATTAAAGATTAGACCGATGTAAAAGACGCGCGCGAGAGGAATTTCATTGGCCGGGTATCACCCGCGATATTGAATTGTATGTTAAGAGATGTTGTGTGTCAGGAGAGCTCGAACGCACCGCATAAGGAACCTATGATACCTGTCGACATTCTAATGTTTCCTTGGAATAAAGTCGGTATAGATATATTAGAGTATGGCAAAAAAATATTATCTTATTATTGTAGATTACTTTTCTGGGTTCGTTGAAGTTAAATTATTAAGTAATATAATATCGAGTACAGTAATAGGTGCAATGAAAGAAAATTTTGCTAGATATGCCATTTCTGAGACGGTTATTAGTGACAATTTGCTTCGTTGTGGGGTTTCGAACACATAACATCATCCCCGAATTATGCGCAATCAAATGGTAAAACTGAACGAGCTGTGCAAACGATAAAAAAACTTCTAATCAAATCCATAAACAGCGGTCCTAATTTTCAATTAGGCTTACTTAATTATAGAAATTTGCCGCGGGACGATTTGAACTCTCCCGCACAACTATTAATGGGCCGTAGATTAAATTGTAGATTACCTGTTCATCCAGATTTGCTTATGCCTCAAAAATGTACAGAACATTAACATAATGTTCTATTGGACAAGCAGTGTAAAGGTAAGCAGTACTACAATGCACACGCTAGGAAACTACCAGAGTTGGATGTGGGCGATCATGTGATTATGCTCGATAAACACAAAAGAGTCCACGGGCAGGTTCACAAAAAGTATAGTACACCACGAACGTACATGATTGAAAACAAATTAGGTGTTAAGTACTGTCGTAATCGTCGACATTTAATTAAGTGATTGCCGGATGAGAAAAATTGCCCCAAGTTAAACGATAAATTATACTTGTCAAATAATGACGAATGGTCGATGCAAAACGAAAAGTGTTCGCCGGCTTACGATGACGAAGAATATGAACCCAGAGACGACAGCAGACTGGCTGAGGCTGCTTAGTGCGCAAGTGCACCCGATACTTCCTATCTGCCTCCTGTCACTCGCAAACAAGCAAAGACTCTTTTGAAATTCTCTTAAGTTTATTATTACATAAGTTTATTTTTCATTTCTATATAAGGGAATATTTCTTTTAAGTTTATTACTTATTATATAATTTTGTTGTTCGTGTCTACATACTAATAAATAACTTAATAAAGGTAATTGTCGTCCGATCGTCTTTGTTTCAATGTTATAACACGTAGGAACAGATTTGCGACGGCAATCTCTTATCTCAAATATTTTTTCTCTGCAATCTTATTAATTCTATGCCATTTTCACTTAACAACAATTTAAAAACTCTTATATTATACCTACCAATATTTGACCTATACCAAAATTTTCCTTAAATTTATCAACTATTTGCATCTTACGCTTGCAAAAGAGTCAAAAAAGATAGGTTTAGTATTACCTGAACAAACTTCCTTTAAATTTTTGCCATTCTGTCGTTCTGTTTGTCCAAAGTAATCTTCGGATCCGCTTCAACGATTTTCATGGGACTTTCAATTGAAGAATAAGGAGTCTATAGAGCCACATTTTAGGTTTGATTATGATTTTCATGACTTATTAACTAACTTTATATTAAAAATATGAAAAAAACCCTATTCTCTTATAAAATGTAGGTCAGCATTATCATTGAGTCCATGTCATCATCATCATCAACGTCACCATCACAAAATATCTCGTCACACAGTGACAAAATTTGATATTACATCATTTTCTGTATGTATATTAAAAGGTCTGGAGTACCGGATGTGGACCTTATGGGATCAGTGAAACTATTAAAGATAGTAAAATGCCACCATAGTAAAACATATATTATGCAAAGTGATGTCCATTTCCAGTAGGTATATGAAAAATTGAAGATCTGGAGTACCTTTATCCTAAGCCTAAGAGTTATAAATGGCTCTTATTATAATTACAAATGTCTCGGGAGAAAATTATCATAAAGAAAGCTTTTTTAATGTCGCTTTAACAACCGTCCTTAATAGGAGTTGTTGACTTTGAATTAGTTTGTGGATGTCAAGCTGATGCTTATTCATTACAAAGTGGTTCTAAATTTCAAAACTTAAGGATTATTTTTCCCGAAACGATGCGAGTGCGGGCCACGAGTATTCGTATAAATTAAAAATTACAATATTATTTCTAAAACACATAGTACTTTTGATGATCGATTTAGCCAAGTGACCAACGTAACCTAAGCGTTTTATTATATTAATTAAAAAGAATTAAAAAGGAAAACGTACGGTCATGACAGCCGGTTAATTGCTCATTCTTCATTTCTTTGAAACGCTAGCGAAAATTTGTAGTAAACAAAACTATAGAAAAATTAAAACATTTTACTAAACTGCGTAAATTTTAAATAAATTAAACGAATCTAATAATAGACGTTGCATTGCATTTTGATTATCTTATGATTATTTTCTATTAAACATAACAGATTTGTTATTGCTAGTTCCTAACCAGCAATAAAAAATGTTTGCTACATACACTCTTCTATACATAATTCTATACATACTTCTAAACATACTTCTATACATACTTCTATATTTACTTCTAAACATACTTCTATACATACTTCTATACATACTTCTAAACATACTTCTATACATACTTCTATACATACTTCTAAACATACTTCTATACATACTTCTATGCATACTTCTATACATACTTCTAAACATACTTCTATACATACTTCTATACATACTTCTATACATACTTCTAAACATACTTCTATACATACTTCTAAACATACTTCTATACATACTTCTAAACATACTTCTATACATACTCTATACATACTTCTAAACATACTTTTAAACATACTTCTATACATACTTCTATACATACTTCTATACATACTTCTAAACATACTTCTATACATACGTCTAAACATACTTCTATACATACTTCTATACATACTTCTATACATACTTCTAAACATACTTCTATACATACTTCTAAACATACTTCTATACATACTTCTAAACATACTTCTATACATACTCCTAAACACTCTTTAGAGCATTGTCGGTATATTTTTTGAAATAAACAATCCTAGGAAACCACCACGTGTGACCTGTCTACTTGTCTGATGGTTCTTAGTATAAAAAAATAAAAATTATTATAACAACGCACGGTGGAACTACATTCCCATCCTACATACACCTATAAATTTTAAATAATACAATTAATTATCACTTGTTTCAGTGAAAAAAGTCATTATTAGGAAACCTGCTTGCCTGGGAGTTCTCCATAATGTTATCAAAGGTTTGCTAAGTCTACCAATCCGTAGTTGGGGCAGCACGGTTGACGATGGCCGTTATTCTTTACATTGTCAGATATCCGAGGCCAATTGGCATTGTTCCTGTACAGATCTCTCGAAGTACATCAAAGTAAACTTCACACCTACTTCAGTACCGAAATGTCTCTGCATTGTTCAGTATGTCCACAGCTTCACTGTTAATCACACGGGAGGACGTTAATAAACATGTCTCAATCTACAGTACACAAGCAGACATCGTGTAGGAACACACTTAAGTCGCGTAGTCTCGAAAACAAACAAACTATGGAGAGCACATACGCCGTGTGAGTGTTTGGAAAACATGAATGAAACACAATACGTTAATTTAGACTGGGAAATAACTGATGGGTGGATGAATATCATAAACGGTCTTATATCGCCGAATACCGAAAAAAAGAATACTATTTGATACAATTTAATTAAACAATGAATGTACTTAATATCATCATCATTTTTAAACTGTTTGTTTTCAGCAACGCTACTGTATGTATTTCATTTCGAAAGTATATAAAAATATGCAATTATTCAAAACAAATGACAACAAACAAATGACGTATACAAAAATAGTGTCCAGAAAATATTTCAATTGCTGGTTACGAACAGGCAACACCAAGTTGTCTGTTACGATCAATATTATGTAATTATTATTACTAGGAATCAAAATGTAAGTTGTAATTATGTGTGTTTGAGACATATAATCCGCTATTTAAAGACGAGAGTTGTACTCCGTCTTTACGGTTTTTAAAATTTAATGTATTTTTTTTCCATCGGAATTCAACTGGATGCAGCACCAGGAGCAGTGGCAATTGACTTGTCAAGTATGGATGAAGGCCACTACTCGCTGAAACCTAATAATATTTATATATAAATAGACAAAAAAACTAATTTTCTTCTCAATTTGTCAACCTACTTTCTTTTTTTCAGTTTTATTTGTTAGCTATTCAAATTCAAATTAATTTGTTTGTATAAGTGTACTTTACAGAAAAAGATGTCTAGTACATACATAGCTCTTGCATAGTGCATAAAAATATTCGAGATATAATCGTAACAAATTGAATATATCAATAGAAAGGTGATTCAATGATTACATCCTCTCTTCTCTCTAACACATTCTCGCTTCGCTTCGGGACACTTGATTTTTACGTTTACCAAAAGTTATTTTATTAAATCCTCATTGTTACTTCATTTTACTTTTTAACATTATTGCATTTAGGCACAGATATACAGTTTTTTTAACATCATAGCCTATATCCATCCGGAATTGTGTACCATTTTGAATGGTAAAAAATTATTCAAATAGGTCCCGTGGTTTCGGAGATTACCCTTCGTATAAAATGCACAAACTCACAAAATTATCACCCCTACTTTATTATATTGTGAAAGCTGAACATCGATTTGACAAAAGAGATATTGTGTAACGTAGTCGTGACGACAATTCGCAAAAAATATCAGAATTCCAAAGATCTACTTGTCGGAGTCCGTGGACGGCTGCGTCGGTATCGCGAATACAAATGATTTGTTGTAAAGAAAAAACTATATCTACATTAAATGCTCAACTTCATCAATTTAAGTCTTATATTTAATTAGGTAATGGTTGATATTATATTGATCAAATTAACTTCGAAACTATAACCCACAAAAAATTATCAATGACATAAAAATGGTCACTCTGGATTATCCAAAGGGTATATATAGATTTATGCTATCATGGACTTTACTGTGGACATTATTAAATACACAAATCCATAGTAAAACATTTTGATATATTTCGTAAAGTTTAGTTTAAAAAATCATATTTTTCCTAAACATTGATTTATTTTTATAAATATAACATATATGTATAATACGTATAAATTCTTCGGAAGAAATTATCTGATGATAGTTCACTACACATTCATGCGAAAAAATTAAATCTATGTGGAAGATTGACTCCAATACGACTAGGCTGATAATTAAAATGTATTTACCTTTTCTTATTAAAATAAAAACAAACATTCTGTAGCTGGTGCTCCATTATGTCTTCTCTACTGAAAATATACACCATACGAGATACTCATTGTAATATACCTACACACAATTCATCATAACATACGTAACATACAAAATAAAACATTTCATTTTTAGAACCCATGTTGAAACTTATCATTATATCCCTTTTTATTGTTGCAGACGGTTGCAGTAATCGACCTCCAGTAGTCATACTGCCAGTGATCATAAAGCTGTTTAGATATCCAAAGCTACTCATTGAAGCACATTCTAATAAGAAATTAACTGAAACATTCGTGACAAAATAACAACGATCAAAAGAAAATTAAGAAGTTATATTTCATTGTCGTAACGAAACAAAAATACCTAAAAAAAAATTTTGCCGGAGTGCTACATTAAAATACATACTAATACAAAGACCTAACTCGCACTCTAAGATGAGAAATGAGTTTTGTGCTATATGTTATTTATATGACGAAGCCTATTAAGGCTTACTTGTTTCCACACCTAGGTACCGATATTTGCTATACCTATGATATACTGCCATGTAGATTCATAAAGAGGTGAAGTGTGGAGACGGAGAGAGAGAGAGACGAAGGAAAATAAAAAAATTGAGAAATAAATGATTTCAGCTCGTTTCGAATTATTTATTCCAAAAAATACAAATGACATAATTAAAGATACTGAAAAAAAGTCAAATTTAAAAATATTATAACAAATTATTACAAATTAAAACATCATACAAACGAGTTACTGATGTTTAATTATTACATTATTTACATTACATCGTAACTTGATCTATTTTGAATAAAGACCATATAAGCCTTTTAAAGCACTTAAATAACTTCTTGGCTCTGATCTGTAGGCTTCTCATATTTAAATATTTAATTTGCGGTTTATAGTGCATACATTGGACATTTATAATAATTTTTAGTATTATTTTAATATCCTACAATATTATGAACTGTTTTGTAGTACTATAATTTATAAGCATCATTAAGCGACATGTATGTACAGGATGTGAAACCAAACATGTAATATTATAAATAGTACCATCTGGTATTGATAGAAACTAATACATCCCCATGTGGTGAAATGTATAATACTACAAAATTAAAAATCATTACAGCTAGGCTCGTTCAAAAGAAATTGATGGGTATGAAACACATCTATGTGCTATTATAATCGTCTCGGTTCCACGATACTCGTTCTAAGATTGAACAGCGTGTAGCTAACTTGTGGTGTCGCTTTTAGGTAACAGTTGCGTAAAAATTCACTCTCATCATTTTTTTCACACGCACCAAAAGGAGTATAACATATTTTGTGATACATGCTTTCTTTTCTTTCTTACAGGTAATCACGTTACCTAACTAGAAATATGTATCTTACATTTAGTAAAAACAATATAAAAAATGCTAAATTTAATAGCTTTTTTTTAAAAAACCTTGTATTTACTTACTATTTGTTTACATGAATTTTGATAGAGAAATGAATATAAATTATGTTTTCGTTTGACAAAAGGAATTAAAATCACTTTAATTTATCTGTATCGTGACAACTACTATTAACTAATCTGTGATCATGAATCTATCATATTATTTTGACAACATATTAGTTGTCAAATTTTAAAAACGCGTTGGTGTGTATGTTTTTTATGTTTTTCAGATAAACTAATTATTTTTAATCTATTATTTAGTATAACGACGCATTATTTCGTAATTCAACTCCGCGACGTCGCGGAATATATTGAAATATTCGCTCATATCCTTGGACAAACGATAATTCCTCTGGAATTCTTCACTATTCATTGCAAGTGCCCGAGAGTTATATCGTCGCATTCTAAGAAAGTTTGTGCTTCCTCGAATGTCTATATGATGTGCTTCCTCCAAAACGTTTAATAATGATGTAAGGCGAGCCATACTTTAGAAAAACCCAAATAAAATTAAACAAAATGCAAAAGTCGAAGCAAACAAAGAACCTTTTTTGTTACCGTGAATTTTGACGTTTGATTTCGATCCTGCTACTCGATTGACGACTGTCAGAAAGTGTGGGGAGGACGCTATTTTCGATCTTTATTCGATCCAACGATTTTTAGTTCCAATTTGAACCGCCGTTCCATCGTGCGCTAGCGTAGACATTCAAGCGTACGAAATTGACATTCGCACGTTTAGAATGAAAGTGACTTAACTCAAAATTCCTGAAGTTCCAGATTTTACTATAAACAATACTATAAATCAAGATACCAACATTGTTCTTATAGGTAAGAAGGGATAGATTTTTTAAAAATAGAAAGCAAAACCAAGAGAATTCTAGAATTACGCTCTTGAAGAATGACCGTTTGTGTTGTATAGGATAACTTGAAACTTGACGATTTATTGAATACTAGCAAACTGTCCGCGCTTGGCTTTCGAAAAACTACAGTTTACATTATTTTAAATTAATTTATAACTTTTTTATTTATAGACGGATTGCAATGAAACAAACTTTAAGTATTAAGTGATGCTTACTGCAACATATTAGTGAAAACCAGAACGAAATCGGTTAAGCCGTTTCTAAGTTTAGCAGAAGCAAAAGTATAGACCAAAATTATAACAACTATTGTTTTGGGTTCTATTGCGTTAATAAAGGTCCCTAATAATATTTTTAGTTAGAATTTTATTAAATGTATAGATTTTATTATTTTATTTCATTACTTACACACCGCTCTCATTTCGCATCAGAAAAACTACGCCCGACGGATTGCAATGAAACAACTTTTAAACATTAAGTGATGCTTACTGCAATACATTAGTGAAAACCATAACAAATTCAGTTAAGCCATTTCTGAGATTAGCGCGCACAAAGGCACAGACAAACAGACAAAAATTCTAACATCTATGTTTTTGGGATTTCAATGAAGGTCCGTTGATAATACTATTAATTTTCGAACACGTTTGCTCTTTATCAGAGGCGATTTAGATTTCAATAATTATTATTACATTACGTGAGTTCACCGGGTTTATTTCTAATGGTTTCATGAGGTAAATTCCGCGTGAATATTAATTGAATAAATTTAATGGAATCCATTAATATTAATATCATAAGTAATGGAAATTATAAATAGAAGAAAATTAATGCAGCCAATGGATAAAGTAGTGAGGTCGTTGATAGTTATATGAATAGGTATATTTGACTAATAATTACGCCAATCGATTACTTAACACAAATTTTAGACTGAAGAACTAAAAGAAATAATTGAAGTAAAAAACCTCGTTATACCGTTATTAATTTTTCAACTAATTGGTGGGTATGGGTCAATACTTCAGCTGAATAGTTTCCAAGTAATGTTACCTTACTAATTTATTTTAAGCAATCATAAGAGTAAAACTTTTCGTCGAATTTGAGTTTTAAACATTTCGTGATCTGAATAACTTAAAGGGAATTCAATATAAGAAATGGTTTGAATGTCAGAGCGTGCGATATACACAAATTTCTAGAGCAAACTTTACAAATAAATAATTTGATTCGTCTATAAAATTTATATTAGACTATAAATAAATGTATAAATAATCGATGCTAATATATAATTAAGTTCGAGGCTACTTAGACGATACTCTTAACTAGGGATATTATGGATATGACATATCAGATCTGGATATGAATACGGATATATGAATAATATTTTACGGGTTTTGGTTACGGATATGAAATTATTTCGGATTATCCGATTTAATAACAGTTTGACTTCATTTTTAGTTTTTATGATATATATTATAATTTAAAACTCACGTCAAAGGCATTCTTATGCGGAAAGGTTATTACAAATTTGATGATTACTTTCAGGATAGAACTGCTTGGACATGAATTTAATATTAAGCCATTTTATAGCCATAAGTGCGTTCTGTAACTGTGAGTAGGAAAAAAAAACTCCTCGGGAGTTTCTTGCCGCTTCTTCTTCCGAGACCACTCACGATAGGTATTTTTTGAAGAAGATGGCGTAGTTTGACGTTCGAAAAGTGTTTGTAAAAACCAACTTCGAATAAAAATATAATTTCATTTCAAATAATTAATTCAATAATTTCAATAGTATTGTAATCATGGAAAAAAACAATGGCCTAAATTAAATAACAAAATTTGTCTAAAATGAAAACGACGTGGTCCGAATATCGGCTCGGCCGGCGAAAATCTATTATAACATATTTTATTTAGACTCTGCCGCTATCAGAAATTATCCGAAACTATTTTATTGGATACGGTCACGGTTTTCGATATATTTTTATTTCGGATAGTTTCGGTTACGGTTACGGAACTACATAACATCCCTACTCTTAATCACATTATACACTGCCTATCGCATTACGTTTTTTAACAGTTTAACCTACAATGTGCCCCATATTACCTTGAGAACAGTTTACTAAGTAGGCTAAAACAATCATTCGATCGAGAACCATTCAAGGTATGTCGTGCCACGAAGAGCATTGTCTTTCGAGAGCTGAGTGAAGGAACGCAAGAGAAACTAACTAGAGTAGCAATAGCTAAGTCAAGCTTTGTAATATTAGAAATGTAGGAGTATATTGAGAGTCACCAAATTAGCATTAGCAAAAAGGCATACAAATGTGTACAATATTATTGTAAGCATAGAAGATTGCAAAGTTATTTATAATAAAAGTAATAGCAGCAAAATAAATTTAGTAGTTTAATCTATATATATAAAAATGAATGTTTGTCTGTATGTCCTTATTAGAATCGTAAACTATGCATTTGATCATGTGATGATATTTAACAAAGTTGTTGTGCATGAGCCCACGAAGGTTTCTGAGTTGGTACAACCAATTTTCGACAGATGGCGCCACTGTTTATTTCAGTTGGTTGCGTAGCAACGCGTTCAAGGCACAGCTATTATCATAATAAAAATGTTATAATATATTAAACAATGCCAGAAGTTGTGCGAACACTGCTCCAGTGCTAAGACGCTATTGAACATCATAGCAAATAGTACTAAAAGAAAGGAAACAATAAAAAGCTGCAAGGACAAAAAACTATGTCATCTTCAACTTGCATGGATAGTTCTGTATCTTTGTCGGAGAGATAGCATAACAATCATACTATTGTAGACGAGACTATGACGACGCTCGTAAAGCTATTGTATGAAACATTCAGGGCGCATCTTGATCTTTCAGCAGCTTACGACTAGGCGCTGTAATCTACTCATTCCTTACTACTGGTTAATAGTTAGTTTGTTTTTTGTATCAAGTTACTTATCCTTACCTACGGCAAACTATATAGTCTCGCAGCTATAGATTGGTGTCTTGAGTAGCAATATTATATACATTTGTACATCTAATGTAGTAGGTATCTATATTATTTTACCCAGCAGCAAAGGATGGTAATAGGAAGCAGCCGTTAATACAAGTTTTAGAACGTAATTTACCTAAATCATTAGAGATAAAGTCAGACATCCTTAGACTGACACAAAAAAAGACATAAATAAAACTTATATCCTAAGCTATTCTGTTCATGACATTTCTTATTGGTTTCCTACGCCGTTCAGCGGTTTAAGAAGCTCCTCACAAAATTCCACTCATGCAACCTATCTGTGACGCTTGTGTGTTATTATTACAGATTCCCATGGACGGGTACTCACTATGATGCCGTAGGCCCCCATTTATTAAAGCATATAATCCGAGAAAAGATATGAACAGTTACTATATTATTTGTTTCATTGTAAATCTTCTCAAAAAGAACGTATAATTATAAATATATCTTCATTGGATTAATGATATCCTAAAAATACTATTTAAAACAATGAAAAATATCACTTACTAATCATTTGAAAACACTAAAGCTTTTAATTTTAATGTCGGTTTTGTTATTCTTAATATACACTTAATTAGTTCATCACCTTTTGTTTCATCATATATTGTTATGTTCATAACTATACAGTAAATTGTAGCATAATGAAATTGTCACGAGCACTGATAGACCAGTGATCAAAAGACTTCAGCTTCTAATTCGGGGTTCAGGGATTTGAACACTACGCACCTCGATTTACACAGAATTTTATAATGATTTATAAAATATGTAAATTTGTAACTTTTTGTATACAGGGCCCAGGTTATAGCCCTTCTCCTTGTTATTAGACAGAGTTAACTGTCATTAACATAAAGTTCATCCTAAATAAATAACTAGTACAATCCTACTAAATTTCATTAGTCCTAATGCAAGCATATTGTTGCCATTGAAACACAATGTTACTACGAAAACAAAGAAGAATCAGAAAAAAAAAAACATGAGTTTTTTCTTACATTTCATTTCATGAATTCGCACAGGTGCGGTCGTTACAATAGAAAGTTGGCAAACACTACATAGTTCTTAAGAACTAACAACAATTTAGAACAATACAATAAAGCAGGTGCTAACTACAAGGTATTGAAAGAAGTGACTCTCATACATTAAGGTTAGAGAAGACAACTGAAATAATGTACGTTATTTATATTTTACAATATGCTTTATGTGTTTTTGTGAGGTTATTATATTCCATGTATTTATAACCAATATTGGATTGTCGTAGTGTGAAATGCAAAAAATAAGAAAAAACATTTTAAAGTTTTACTTCTGCAAAGTAAAATATTAAAAGTTTAGTGGTTCAGTGGGAGGCAAAATTCAAAACCAGCTAGTAACCTTAATTTTTTTTAATGATTTGCATACTAATTTTAATGATTTGTTACAAATACACTTGCTTTATTGTAAGAAAATGTCTCGAAAAAATAGATAGGTTAAATTATTAGCAACCGCTGCGACTTCGAGTTAAAAAAATATTTATATATGCATGACTATTCAAAGTTTTATGTATTTTACCTTGACGTGCATTTTGCACAATCACGTGTTCTCACTACATTCCAATTTTTATCAAGATCGGTCAAGGTGTCCTTGATTTATAACGGACATAGACAGACAGATAAAATGATCAAATTGATGTCAGTCTCTCATAGAACGAAAATTTATCATAAAATTTGACAAAAAAACGGAATGTACAGGCAGAGAGACATTACAGATTTATATAGGTAGATATATTTTATATAGCCTATCAATTGCGCAATCCCGTGTTTTCATTTCACTACATATTAATTTCCATTAATATCGGTCAAGTTGTTTTTAACGTATCTCGAGACATACACGAAAATTTCAACAGATTTATATAGTAGATATAGAAGAGGTGAATATGGAAGTCTCCCAAACCACAAAAGGCCGACCTTACACGTAGAAACTCAAACCCAGTAGTGGTACAGTTATCAGCTTATCTATTGTTGTGCTGATGATACTGGTGCATTCTTTTCTATTTCATCAGTCTGTAATATCGATATAGCTTAAATAAATTATGGAGTCTAAAATAAAACAAAACTAAAGAAAAACATATAGGTACACCTTTATTAAATCGAAAGTCTGGATTCAATTTATTTATCATGACGCTTATTTATTAGAGTGAGTGAACTTAGTGAACTATTGAAAAACAAATTGTTCAATAACATTCCTAAGGATTACTACGTAAAGTATTTATTACGTATATTAACATTGTTACCGCTTTTAGATTTCAAGGTAGCATATTTAACAACTACATATTTATTACTTTGTAGTATCCCAGCATCACTTCATTTTGGGAAAAAAATATCCTGAATATAACAGTAGCTACTACAGTACTACTACTAGTACTACATCGTTTCGAAAAAAACGCGTCAAGGCAATTTATGTTATTTAAAAAAGTAATGTAATCATATAAAAACGGAAGTCTAAGAGGCGAAGACAAATGTTTTTTATTAAATTATCTGGCTCATTATCCACGCAGTAAATTCATTTAGCTTTTAGGTTTCAGAAGTTCAATATTATTATTAGCATCTTATAGCAATAACGGCTAATTAATATCTACTCAAAATAATCAAATCTAGATATTTCTATGTCCGTAAACTACTTTATATTTTAATTACTATAAAATACATTATTTAAATAACAGTTCATTATTAAATTTAAGGCTTGAAAGTAAGAAAGTAAAATTTTTCTATATATTTGAAAGGTTAAATTCTGTACACTTTTTCTTTTTAGCCTTTAAATATAAATTATTTACAAAAATCGATATAATTTTAATAAATCGGCTCTCTTGATGTAGTTCCCCGTCAAGATTTCAGACCTACAGTTTACATTACCAAATACTCGGATACACACGTTTTTTTTATGTTAATAGCCGACAAACGAGCAAACAAGCCACCTGATGGTAAGCGGTCACCGTCGCCCATGGACATTATCAATACCAAAGGCATCACTAATACGTTGTCGGCCAGGAAATTAGAAGAAGGTAAGAAAGGAAGTACTCGCTCTCAAGCCCCCAGCCGGAACACGACAAGTCGTTTGGCGGTTGAATCAAGCAAGAAGACGGTAGCTAGCCAGGCAGGCTTCACGGAAAGATACCAGTAATAATTTTAAGGCAATAATAATACTGGTAATATAATCCTTACGCGAAGCCTTACCACCAAGCAGGCTGGCTTGGCTCGGCTCTTACGACACCCTTTTTTGCCAGCATGGGATTGGGGACAGTATTCTAGGCATAGAGTTACGTAATAGAGGAACACTCATCTCAAAATCGCGTCACCAAAACATAAATGTGCATGTGTGTGAAAAATACACTGATGTGCGTGACTTTTAGCGGTGTCAAAGTCACGTCCATGCATTATCGACATTAATGTCCACTATTCCATCACAGGTTTTTTTTGCTATATTTAATTCGTTCTCTTAATTCTTATTGCATGTTAAATTAATAACACCATGCTAATCCTAGTAACTTCTCTTTACTTCGCTTCTTCTAAACTTAACCTTATTTGACAGGATAAAAGAAAACGTGATTAAACGGTACTAAAGAAAACAATAATAATAATGCTTATTGGTTTTAATTAATTCTTTGATGTAAATCGATATAACTTATTGCCCTCAGAAAGGAAATAACCAACAAATTTTGGAGGTATAGGTTCTTCATTAACATGTCTGTGATTTTGTAGAACAAAATAGTTGCACTTAAAATGTCTACTGTAAACTTTGTGAGGAACCCTACCTATCTGGTTTAACATTCGAATCAATTTTTCTTTTTGAACTGCATTTACAGGAAACCTTGAAGAAGTAAAATTTGTCAATAAATATGAAATCATATTCGCCGTTTATTGTCATATCATAACAATAACAAATATAAAATTTGCCAAATTTTATCAATTTAAGGAGCTAAATCTATTCAAAAGCCAAAGATGCACCTATATATCAGTCTATCTACTTTCTGTCCAATGTATTTACAAGCTGTAACCGAAATTAAAATGGTAAAATATGAACAAATCCAGGTAAAACAAAAAATATTTATTTATTTATTTATTTACCTATATAAAAATTATCCACTTATCGATAGATTTTGTGCAAGTCCTACACAATACGGTATCATTTTCACGTGCACAATACCTTTATATATTACACATAATTATGAAAAATAAGTTATTATTCATAAAATCGAGTATTTACTGCATGTTATTAACCGTAATTTATATAATTTTAAGATCAACTTCTATGGAAATAAGCACCGTGAAAGTAGTGTTGCTCCATCAGTGCTTACCTGTGTATTGCCTCTTTATTTGGTGTATTGTTATAAGTAACCCTACAATTTAATACTGAACACGACACGATTATGTATACTATTTTTAGTTTGATAAAATATAGAAAGATTGAAGTGACACTAATAAAATAACAAATAGAAATTTTTTGACAGAAGAGTAATGGAGAGTAAATAGTTTGAAAACAGTCCTACGGTAAATATTCTTGCATCTGTTTCTCGCAAGTACGATTTTCCGTAAAGCTCGAAATCTCACTCGCACACTGTGTTCCTCTATTACTAGTATATTAACTTTATGATTCTAGGCCGCCCCAATACGGCAAAAACTTTACTTAATTACGTTAGGACTAGTAACTTCATAGTTCATTGAGATATTGAATTGAGACGTTGTTCCATGTGATTTCGAAGCCAAATCCACGTAGTAAGCCGCATACAGACAAATAGACTAAAATTTTAAGCACTGCATTAACAACTAAATTCTATTTTAATATTACCTAAATAGGATATTACACTTCAATATTGTTTTTTTATTGAAAGCTTTAGAAAGTCTCTTTATGTTCATTTATTGATAAGAGGCTTCTTGATATATCCTAGCGTGATATTGTTCCAGAAAAATGGTATTCTTGAAGCTTGCGGCTCTCCTGTCCTGCAACATGTGGATGTCATTTGCATCTATCGCCGGAATTACATATATGGATAACTTTGGCTTTGAACAGCGTTACAAAAATATAAACGAATGCAATCCATTATATTGGCATCCCTTACACTTACCCGAACATTGTACCGAAATATTTCGAACGGCAATACTATCTCGTTTAAAATCAAATGTGCGGGGTCGGCTGGTAAAGGAGCGAAAAGGAAAGGTTATTGAAATAATCTCTCCTTACGGATTATACTCCAGTTATGGAACAGAGTTTTCTGAAGCACCAATTAGAGACGAAATGAGTTACTATGGTCATCCATTCGGTCAAATGCTGGAATTATTGAATAGGGACGTACAGGATCACCCAAGAGCGCCAACTATTGGATTTCTTCCAAATGTTGGTCTCGTTGCGTTGTACCAACAACCAATATCGAAGAAAAGCGAAAAAATGATTAAAAAAGTTGCCACAGCCTATACACGAGACATGCACTATGATGAACCTTCATATCATCCTTTCGCTTTGAATGCACCATAGACTAAAATGAAATATTCGCAACAAAACAATGTCGGTCGATTATAGACTAATAGATATGAAAACCGGAAGAGACTAAATAAGAAAAAGGTGAAGAATGACAGCGCAGTAGAGATTTTACAAAGCGAAAAATTATAAATACACAGTTATGTATTGTTTTATTTTTAATTACTCAGTTTTAACTAAAAGCTCAGTCTTAATGTCTCTTTTCTCAAAGTCTTTCGTAAAAGTTATGTCTTTGAGGTGCAGTTTCGGAGTTATTTACGAGAATCCCGGTCCGTTTTGGCTGGCGACGCACCGGTTATGCCTTCGATATTACAGACTTGCCAGGACGGCGGTAATTACTTATCACCAGTAAGCCCGACGCAAAATAAACATAGATTAACAGATGTCATTCTAATATTTTTAAAATATGATGTCTGGATATTTTCCATTAGGTATGCTTAATTTAATGAAATCAAATGTATTCACATTTATTTTATAATTGTATTTATTTTGATATATGTATAAAATATATTTATCTGAATTTAATATAAAATTTTGTTCACCTTTACTATGTCAATATTACTTATGTTCCTAAATAAATAAATATGAATAACTTGTAAGACTTTTCTAACTATTATGAATTGAATTGTGTAACTAGTCGAAATTTGTTACAATGAAATTAAATTTAATTTAATTAAAAATTAATTGCAAGTTTTTGTATTCACGGCCACTTCAAAGACTAAAACTTTTAAATGATACACAGTTCACAGCTAGAAACTCATTCGGTCTGACATTTTCAAATTCTTTGGCGACGATAGCGGGATCTCCATCTTCCTATCCTATCCAATTTATCGAAATACTAAGCCGAAAGCATTCTCAATATAAAGTCTGACCGAGCGTGTTGTGTTTCCGGCTTATCGGACGCACGGAGTATCTTGTCAGGTGCAGATTGTATTTTATCGGACATAAAGAGAATAAATGCGGTGTATATACTATTAAATACACGTACCTAATAAAGGTCATATCGGTTAAACATAGCAACGAGAAGATTACAGACTACGGAACAAAGTTTAATAAAAATATAACAGACAAAATATATTCAATAGCAAAATTACTTTTTAGTAGCTAATTTATAAAATAAAGCCTATGATAATGAGCAGCCCAGTGATTAAAAAGTTATTTTCCTGCACGAGAGATTCGAGTTCAAATGCTGAGCGGACATCTAGTTTTTCAATTATTAGTTGCTTCAGTGAAGTAAAACATCGTGAGAAAACGTTAAAAAGTTCTCAACCTCTGTACCAACTCTATCAACCCGCACTGTGCCATCGTGGCGGACTATGGCCTTACCCCGTCTTATGTTGAGAGGAGAACCCGGCTCAGCAGAGGGACAATTATGGTTGGCAAATATACTGATGAATATGAAACCAACCGATATCAAAGACCTTAAGAAAAACATTAGGCATATTGTGAATACACAAGCTTGGTTGAAAATGCAACTAAAGTAATTTTACAAATTGCTCAAAATTAAGATTCTTATTTGTACAAACCCTCCATTGGACATAAAAAATTATAGGATGATTGCCTTACATAGTACCATTTTATCCCATTTGTAGAATTGGATAGATAGGTAAGAACTCATTTACGTCTACGTCTGTATAGCTGTTTCAACCCACACTATTATGCATGGTCAACGTAAGCAATTAATGTCTTAGTTTATTTTAACGCATTTGAAGTATGTATTATAGGTTTTTCTCTGCATTCCATATAATTATACCAAAAAAATTCAATTTTCTTTCTACGTGTAATATATTGTCATAGTACTATATAGATTTTATCGGTCTTTCTATTTCCTGATAGTTAAAGTCGACAGAATAAATGAGCAGTTGGCCCATATGATGGTAAGTGGTCAAATTCGTCCAAGCACATCTGCGACACCAAGAGCATTACCGAAGCTTTGTCTGCCAAGTAAGAAGCGACCTATAAACCGGCTCTCTAACGCTGCAACCGAAACAAAATAAAAGCAATGAACGAAAAGAGCATTAATAGAAGGCTGGTAGTCAGACAGGTTATAAACCCTAGCACGATGATTGAATACTGCATGCACGAATGCATTGGAATTAATTTATAAGGTACATAACCTAATAACCTCCGAAAGAAAGCATATTAAACAATTTCCTTATGCATTGTGTGCAATAAGGTACACCATGAATGAGGAGATTAACTTAGATTCTTGGATGAGTGAAGTTCCTTACATAGTGATAGTAAAAATCCATTACAATTTATTGATTTATTCCATCTCATCTATTGCTAAAGCATATCAGTATGTAAGTTGTTAAAACCGCGTTCAATTCCTTTCCGTTAAGTTGTCATCATCTCTCAGAAAATGATTTTAGCAAGTCAGCTAGAATCTCAAAAATTTAATATACTAAAAGGCAGCCATTTTGTCCTGTACTTACTTATAAAATAGATTAATAATATAATTGCTATATTATATTTTATCAATATTCATAGAAAAAAATACGTCATTGAGTAACAAAAAAGGCTTATTATTAAATATTATGTTAGATTTAATAGTCAAAGTAATATTGCGTTGATACAATGATACTGATTGCAATTTGTTGGTCCCGGTTCTGAAACGGGCATTGAAAGGGTGGATACATTTAATGTTGATTTATAAATTCTCATGATTTACAAAATTCTTATCCTTATTTTCTAAAACATTCATATAACGAGGAAAAGTTACTATATAACTATGTATACAAACATGTCGGTAATCATAAATCTATTAAAGTGTTTTACTATCGTACCAAGTGACCTGAAATTTTCTAACTAGAACTCAATTGTTCATTGTTACACACGCATTATTAAAGACTAATGGTTAGGTCTGCTAATTTTAGTTAAATCTTGACAGGGAAAATGTTAAACGTGAAATTTATTTTAAAAGTAAGTGTATTGCATATATTTTTTTAAATAAAACAATGGTTATGTAATGTTATGTTAAGTAATGAAATGAACGCAAGTAAAAACTTTATTCTACTTTAAGGTAATATTTTTCATTTATTGATTTAACAAATCTGATTCAATCGTTTAAAATGCAAAATTAAATATCACCAATATAAACTTTAATAAATAGCCTGAGTTTTTCAAATAACTTAAAAACTTAAAATTAGCTGTTACATAAAACTGAGCTTCTTAGTATATATTTTAACTATCGAATACTTTGATCTATTATCAAAATGGCAGGTCACTTATATAAATGAATATTGACTATTAATACGCAATTACTGCACTTCCAAAAACCTTATGTTTATAAATAGCACCCACATTGTTTCAGGGATGGGTTTTACTAGGGATGGGACGTGAGCGCTAATTGTAGGTGTTTGTAATGAATTATCTCCAACCTTATGTATACTAGCGGCCCGCCCCGGCTTCGCACGGGTGTACTTTTATTTTTAAACATTTTGAGATATATTTATAATTTTATCTTTATAAAGGACATAGGTACGTATTTTTTTTATAACTTATACATATGCTGTGAAAATGGTCAAAATATTCAATGTTGCATAAATATGTCTGCTGCGTAAGGAGCCGACCACGCGACTACCTATTTCATAGATGTGACCGCCCCGCAGTGTTGCCAACTCGGATTTTGAAAAAAGCGTAGGCCAGATTACAAAATTACGTAGAAATAGTAAAATGTCCATATAGAAAATACGTAGATCTACGTACTTTTTTTCTAAGTGAAATCAAGAGTAGGGTAGATAAAAGTGAATAAAACGACAATTTATATGACCCTAAAAGTAACAGACATTAGACAAACAATAAATTTAAAAAAATTACCGTTAACAAACAAAAAAAATCTAGGAATTACCACTTGTAAATCGTGTAAAAAGGTTGCTACTTTAGAGTCATCCTCAACGTATTTAAATTATTCAATTTTTATTTTCTTCTGGAAACATTTTCCCTAAATGGGCTATACACGGTACAGAACGTTTGAAATTTGAGTAATGCGTCACGATTTAAAAACCTCAAATTTTTCAAAGAAACTGTTTTTAAAATGAATGGCGCGACGTGTTGAATGGCAAGGCGAGTGTGCGTTAGTATGAAACGGAACGTTTATTACCTTTTTTTGCGAAAGTAAAGGAAACTATCCCCTTCTGTCTATTTTGCAAATTTGGACAATTTTGATAGAAATTACGTAGATTCTGGGACTAAAGTTCGTAGGTTTTTAGGAAAGGCTTAAAATACGTAGATCTACGTAAAAAGACGTAGAGTTGGCAATGCTGCCGCCCCGCACGTCGTGCCCCCTCCCTCATCGCCTTGCTACCGGACTACGTTACGGCTGCTTAGTGGGGAGCCACACTGGTCAATGCGCGACGGCGACGGCGGTGTTTATTTTCCTAACTTCGTAAAATCTTCTGAATGGAATGTCCGATTTGAGTAATTCTAAAGTTATCTATAGGTATTGAAACAGTTTTGAATATGAAATGATTTATTTGGATAAGCATTAATACGAAGGTATGGTTATCATGGTCTGATTTTGGTCAGCTTTTAAAATTTAGAAAGTGGTTATAGTGACATAACTACAATAGTTGGACATATAGTATTGCAAAGTTACGTGTAGATAATAATATGTTCTCTAATATTGTAGAATTTTTTTTTGTTCTATCATTAATAATATCCGCAGCGTACGCGATGAAAGAAATTTTTAAGCAATTTGTTTACACCTTAGTTAACGTTACTGAAGTTTTAGCAAGGATCCCTTGTTTTTTGTAGTAATAAATATAGCCTATGTTACTCAGTAATAATGTAGCATTCTAATGGTGAAAGAATTTTTAAAATCGCTTCAGTAAGTTTTGAGTTTATTCGTTACAAACATACGTAAATACAGAGCTTGCCTCTGTATAATATTAGTATAGATTACTTATTATATTATATTACTTGAACATTTAAAGGAATATAAAAGAACTAAAAATTATGCGCAGTAATTAGTATTAGTTATGGTTTATACTATATGAGCGGTTTTCTGTTTAGCTATTCAAGTATTGTTATAGAATCTTAAAATATGTAATCGACCATATATTATCATTGAAAATTTTCGTTAACTTTAGGAATAAGTATCATATTTTTCGCTTTGAAAATTCAGATATTTATTACCACAGCGTGCCTTCGTGATAAAAGTTTTCGGAAACAAATTGGCTAAAACTCGGATGTATTTATTTAACTACATATGATTTAAACACACTGTTACCCGCGTCTTCTCACATGATACACTGAACTTTAATGCTTTATACAAAAAAAAGAAAGTGTTGGTGGTATTTTATATATACAGCTATAATCGTAAAAATATATATATCGGTAACATTTTTGCAAACACCTGTAATTTATATCTGGATATAATGTATTATATCATAGCTGTGAACTATTGACCCGTCAATACAACTATATTTTGCAAATATGATTTTAATCTTGGTCAACAAATGTGAAAACCCTAGGGAACTTCACTGAATGAAACCTGACGTCACCACCTCAACCCTTATTAGCAACATGTACCATACCCAAACAAAATAAAAAGATCTCATATTGATTCTCGGAATAAATTAGTTTACATACTTTTAAATTTATGTAATGATTACTTTTTTATATTGATTTGTAGAATCGCAGAAGCAGCTTAGTTTTAATCAAAAATATTTCTTCAACGTTACAAAATGAACCCAAAAACAACTCTGTATTTTTTTTGTACCTAAACGAACATACGAAACATTGGTTTCATGGACTGCAAAGAGAATTAGAAAATACACAAACTTGAAATATAAACAAGTTCTATTGTATCTCAAATCAATTTTTACTGGTTTTTGTATTAAAAAATGATTTCATGTTCCAATGTCCGTTTTACTTCGTATCAAACGCTCCGAAAACCAACAGAAAATATAGTTTTTTTATCAAACCCGAACGGGCAAATGTAAGTAATAGTTATTCGCTTTGAGTAAAAAATGCCGCACTTCTTTTGAACATCACCCATATCTATATGGTTAGTATAACTGAAAATATAAACATAAAGTACTCCGAGCAATGATTCATGTAAAAGGAAAATTGTTTTGCGGTTTCAAAAGGGACAATCATCCAAATATTTTAAATTAACCAACATTATACCTACACTCTCGGTAAGAATTTACAAAACTTATCGGCATCGTCTCATACCCTGCAGCAAACTCAAGTAAACCGGAATAAACTTATACAAGAAATCATATTTTATACATCATTTAACTAGGAAATACTTAAAAGAATTCCTAGTAAGCAACAGTCCTTTACACAACATTATTAATAATTACACATACTCTGTGCGTAAGACATTACGTCACGTAATTCAGATTGTAATTACATTGCGGATCATCAGTCCCGGATTTTCAATTTTTTTTAGGCGGAGCAAAAACTGAAAAATGTCGCCCCCGCTCACTTATATTTATTTTCACCTTTATCATCTTTATAATTTCAGCTATCAGATGTCCACTAATTGATTGACATTTGGACAAGTGCCGTGCATCCCCAGCCCTGTTGCCCGCTCTTCGACCCCTACAAGCCTTGTAGATCGATACGCCCATGGATAAGCTTTTGGCCGCAATAGTGACCGTCAGTGAAGCCCTAGCGGTGAACCCCGAGCTTGTGGGAGCCATAAGAAGGGTAATTGCCGAGCTGTTCGGGATCCAATATGATAGCACAACCTAAAGTTCTATACTGGAACCCGGGCGGGATAGCGGGACGTGTGCGGGAGCCCCGGATGCTCATAGCCTTGTTTACACCCGCTCCATTGGCGTGGAGGTGAGCGTCGTCAGGGAGGGTTTGTGTCTATACGCCGCATACCGTCCTCCGGGTCACCTTTTCAACCCCCAGGACATCCATACCACCTTAGGAGTGGGACCAATCCTCGTGGCTGGCGACCTCAATGCAAAACACACAGCTTGGAGTTCCAGACTCGTCAGCTCCGCGGACCAACAACTATATTCCGATGTAGAGATGTTTGGATACCAGGTTCTGGGGCCGGACTCGCCCACCCACGTTCCCGTGTCAGATGCCTACTCCGCGGATGTTCTGGATATTGTACTCCACAAGGGCTTACCGTATCCGATCCATGTGGAGGTGCTGGATGATTCATTTAATTTCATTTCACTCTTGGCCTTGGGGCGGTAAGTGTGTCAATATCGCGCTTCCGCCGCAGGACGGACTGGGAGGGTTTCCAACGCAAGATAGCGCAAGTCAAGTTCACAGCACTACTGTCGACACCGGAGGGGGTGGAGGGGGCCGCTCAGGTGTTTACCATCACTGTACAAAACGCACTGGCGACTTCCACCACCGAGGGTCACAATGAGTCGAAGGGAAACCCTATCAGCCCGCCTGCAGAACATGATTACCGAAAAACGGAGACTCCGAAAGTTATGGTCACACACACTCGATGCCCCAGTGTTAATAGTGACCTCAATGCGTTGGCTGAGATGTTGACTGCTGAGATGAGGGAGTACCGAGGAGCCAAATGAAAGAGGCATCTCGACCAAGTCGGCAAATCGGACGTTCACTCCACTATCTCAGCAGCTAATTGACTGACGCCAAAGTACCAACTTGTCCACATTTTAACAGGGGTGACAAGTTGGTATACGGTGCCGAGTACAGACCGGAGGTACTTGCTGAGTACATGGAGGGGTAGTTCTCGCCCCACCCCGCCGCGCCTACCGCCGTCGTACAACGCGAGGACATGTCAAGGAAAGTACACAACTTCATCAACGGCCCGACATCGTCGCTCGAGGGGATCGCATTCATCGCATCCTCAGAGACACGGAAGGTTGACCTGCGCTTACCCAAGCATAAGGCACTAGGCCTCGATGAAGTCACGAACCTGGCACTGGTAACATTTACTCAGAAGGGTCGTCGTCGCTTTAACACGGCTCTTTAACGGTATACTCCGCACGGGCCACTTCCCTAACATCTGGAAATTGGGGAAGGTCATCTTCTCCCTAAGCCGGGTAAAGACAGCTGTTACCCGGCCAACTGCCGACCCAACGCGCTTCTTTTGACGCTAGCGAAGCTCTTCGAGCGGCTGGTGCTGAAACGCATAATGCCGTCACTTAATATAAGGGACAAGTAGTATGGGCTTCGGATCCAGCCGCTCGACTACGCTTCAACTGACGCGGGTGATCCACCATATTTGTGACGATCTCAACTACGGGCGGCAAACTGTCGGGGTCTTCTTGGACATCGAGAAGGCATTCGATCGTGTATGGCATAATGGGCTCGTATACAAATTGATGGCCATATCCACGCCGGCTATGCTAGTTAGATTTATAGCATTGTTTTTAGACGGGCAGTCGTTCGTCATCGCGGTCGAGAACGTGACCTCAAACCCCCGCCCTATATCTGCGGGTGTACCACAGGGGAGTTGCCTTTTGCCACAGTTGTACGTCTTGTACACAAACGACATTAGAGGTGGCCCTCAAGAGTGGGAACGGGACGCAGTGCTCACGTTGTGCGCTGATGACAGTGCGTTCTTTCTTTCATCCCGCCTTGCCGAGTTCGCCACCAGTAGGATGCAACAGCTGCTGGACCTGCTGCCGCCTTGCTTGGACAAATGGAGGATAACCGTCAACGTTGGTAAGACTGTCCCCATCATGTTCTCCAAGCAACGCAAAACGCCGCCACCGCTGCGCCTTCATGAACGAAAGGTGGTATGGCAAGCTGTCGTTAAGTACTTGGGATGTACCAACGCCAGCTCGATGCAGATGGAGCAACACTGCCACCACGTCTTAAAATAGGCACCTGCCGCACCGACCGGTGATTACATCTCAATTACCTCTCCGAGCAAAACGAATGGTGTACTATACGTACATCCGCTCACGACTGACGTACGCGGCGCCGGCATGGTACGCATTGAGTTCGCGGTAGCAGCGAAAGCTGCTGCAACGTATGCAAAACACAATCCTGCGAGCGATCGTGAGGGTGGGTCGTTATGTACGCAACGACGTCACAGCGCGCGACCTCCGAGTGCAATCAATTGAAAACTATGTGGTTCAGTTGGCAAGGTCGATTTTCGACCGAGCCAACAATGGACCACACGTGGCTCTCAGGGGGATCGCATCCATACAAGACCGCCGGAGGGGATCCCGTGTCCGCGGGAGCTCTTATAGTCGGACTAGTTCCCCACCCATCTAACTACGAACTTGGCAAGATTGTCGGATTTTAAGATACCAGTCCAACGGCGGGATCCTCCCCTCCACCGGGAGACACCTGTTCTCACGACTTTTAGCCCGGATAAAAAGGTGACCCTTGAAACCCGAAAATTCCACGCACCCATCCCGCAAGCGAGCGGGTGCGCTAGAACTGGTCGTCGTCGTCGTCGTAAGCTACAGCGTCTTATACATGTACGTTTTGGACGGGAGTCCCGTCAAGGCTATTCACGCTCGTTTTGCATTGGACGCCGTGTATGACCTTGACGGGAGTCCCGTCCAAAACGGACATGTATAAGCCGCTTTAGTTTGACTTTATTGTCGCGCTGCGACAGTAGTTATTTATTTAAATGTGCTTGCTGACTCAGCAATGTTGAGTGAAATTTCTGTACTTGTACTATAATTTATTCTGTGGTCAAAGTTTAATGAATGATGAGCTGTCCATTCGTCTGTAAAGTGTGAATTTGGCCGCCCTCTGAACTTGCCGCCTGGGGCATGGGCCCCGGCTTGCCCCCCCTAGATCCAGGGCTGCGGATCATAATAGTTGATTTATTGTTTATTAAATATTGCAACCAGATTGATTACCATTTAAACCTATGGATGAATAACTTTTCAAAAAACAGACAGTTTACATTTAGATATGAAATAAAAAAAAAATATTTTGTTATTGTAAAATAACATGATTGTTTTGTTACAGGTATTTATCATCTTCTTATTTGTGAATTCAGTAAAATGTTCAATTGCTGGCTATAGCTACATTGATCCAACAAATAGGAGATCAGTGCCTAATCCGTTTCGACGTGGTGAAGACCCTTGCAATCCCCTATATTGGTATCCCAGAAATATCCCGATATACTGTGAATACAAAAACTTTCCAATTTCTGAGAAACCTGCCCCTTCTGAACCGATACCTATACCACATTCAAACTTCATAATACCAATTCCCGCTTTACCAGCTACTTTACCTAGATTAGCCCCGATGCGTTTTGGGGAACTGATGGTCCCAAGTAACTCAATGTTACCAGTTGCTTCCCCAGTATCTATTTATCCATATGCCGTCAATCCTTACGAAACCATCCAGCAAGCCGGAATGGTCCCTGGGTTACCTGGGCTTGTGACAAAAGATGGTGGAATAAACATTTTACCTTTCTCAGATGCATACTCAGATTTATTAGAGAATCACAATAATCAAATGTTAAGAAGACGACTACAAAAACTTATTCAAGATTACGAAGAATTTCTTAATAATCGGAGCTATAGGCGTCTAAGAAAATATGCTCGCAGAAATATGTAGAATTAATAAAAAATATTTAAATTGTGTTATCATTGTAATGATTTTTTTCTATTTAAGATTTATAAAACTCGTATCATCTTACAGACATTTTATAGTAAGTTTGTTTCTTAATTTTTCATTCTTTCCTACAAAATGTCAAAATGAATATCTCTCATATTGCTAAACGCTCAAGCTCAGTAACGTAATTTTAATAGAGAGTAATATACCAGGATACCAGGATTGTATGTATAATCACAGACGACACTATACATATGTATAATTGATCATTATTACCAGTAAGAAATTTAAGGTCGATAATTTTTTAACAGCAGGATTGCATGAGATCGAGAGAACAAATTACAAACGAGTATACACAATAAGTGGTAAAACACAAAAGTAATTTTAATTTTTCAGTTTCCTGCCAAACAGAATGGAAAATTCGTTGGTTGACTTCCGTTACAATTCTTACGATCGTTTTTTACATGTCAACGTGCCAAAAGTATAATATACTGGTAACCCGCCCTCACTTCGCTTCAAAAAACCTGTGCCTAAGGTTACAAATAGCACCCGCATTGTTTTAAGAAAGGGATTTTTCAGTTCATAAACTAAAAACATATTAATAGATTATGATAACTAATTCAATGCCCTCTTAAAATAATTTTCATTTTATTTTTATTTCCTATCCCACGGAAACAGTTCCATTTCCTGGGGAGAAAACTATCCTAGATTTGAACAATAATATAGTTAATATTTTATAGTATTTATCTACATACTTTTAGGTATATGTAATATTTAGGTACTCACATGCTTTGTAACTTTTAAAATAATACCTTGTTAAACGTTTTTTATAATTTCTTAAATCTTTAGTCCAGTCATTTTGTAATTTCTTAAATTAATTTTACTATGATGCATATTTTGTTCTTGCTGTCAAGGATTTGGCAAATGTTTTAAACTTTGTCATCATTGTTCCATTTATTTTTAATATGTATATTTTTGCCCTAGAATGGTTTAACAAGATTTCAAGATTAAGAAATCGTTGGTATAAAAGGAGAGCTGTTTGTTCAGAAAGCAATCTTTTAAAGTTTCTCAAAGCGAACAGTCTTTAGAAATCCCTTAAAGTAAGCAGTCACTGGAAGTTTCTCAACGCGAACAGTCTCGGGAAGTCTCTAGAAGTTTCTCAATCTCGACTCCGAAGTCTCCGAGCGCTGAACGCCAGAGACTACGATTGACTCGTGCGCCCTAACGGACGCTCCTGTTAGCGAAACCTCAGCGGGTTGCACGCCGGAGAAGTGACGTACCCATCTAAAGGCCAATACTATCTTACCAATATTTTTTCTTATCTTTTGTCTCTCCAATAATTTTGTTGTATTCTGAGAAATCTAAAAGAAGCCTTTTTTAATAGTTCCTGTAACTGACGCATCAACTCAAACTTGGCATACGTAAAAATAAAAACAGTCTCTCGTGCTCCATCGGAATACAAGCTCAATATTTGAGTATCATTAAAATTTGGTTTTTCTAGTCTTTTTCAAAACCCGGAATGAATAACGATAGTGTGCATTCATGGATTTCAGATTCATTTTTATATTTCATGTTTTAATGAACTACAAAAATATTATCCACGTTTTCTTTTACTATATTCGTCGTACAAAATATACATACAATTATTTATAACAACAAAAAAAATTATTTCTAGGACATTCATATCCAATTTTTAGAATTTAAATAAGAGATATAGAAATTTCGACGACACGGCAGACCAAATCAACATTTCGCTTGTGTTGAGAAACTCCGAGAGACTGTCCGTTCTGAAGCAATATTTAGCTTTTTATAATCAACGTTTATTCTGTAACGATCTATTTTTTAGAAATTCAATGTTCAATATCTCATCTCAGCGGCCTCGTCAATCTTGTTAGAAAGGAGGGCAAAAACATACACATTCAAAATAAATGTGACAATAATGACATAATTTAAGAGACTTGCCAAATACCTAACAACAACAACAAAATATTAAACACAATAAATTTAGTTATAAAAAATATAAAACATTTAACAACGTAATATTTTATAAGTTACTTTAGTTTAGACTACATAAATAGAATGATATATACTTAGAATTATATTGCCTAAACATAGATTTTTATAATGTATTTAACAAACTATTCATATAACACTACAAAATATATAATTATATAAAAGTAGAGCAACACGTCTACTTCATCCATTTTTATGTCCCAAGTCAATTATTTTATTACTATTTTATGCATAATAAAATATATATTGGAACGAACCTTCTCATAAAAACAACTCAATAACACCAAACAACAACTGCAAGAACTGGCTGATGCAGCAGCAACATATTTAAGCCGACATTGTCATTTTAACGTTTATCCTTTCATGAAATTCGTAAAAATTGTAAATTATAATCATTTGTACGTTAAACTCACGTCACGCTCAGTGGAAGGCAAAGTAATTTCATTTTCACGTTTCTTCTGAAAGAACAAACTGTGTCATCCTTTTTTTACTAGTTTTAAATATTAATATTGCAATTTTCACAGTAATTAAGAACTCTAGGTTCTCAAAGGACGGATTTTATTCCTTATAAAGTGGATGATCGCGTTGGTAATAAACTTGATATTGGACAATAGACAATAGTCCGTTTCGAGAAAAAGTCTTATTCACTCCCCGGCTTCGTATTCCAATTGTTGTCCTGGTAATAAAATTACGCTGCACCTTTGCAGATTTTGAATTAATATTAAACTAAAAGTGCTGTTACTTATTTAATCGAACAACCAATTTTTGACATAATTTCGAAATTTAAAAATGACCATGTATTGTGTTAAATATATTTTTGTAAATGAACAGTTGTAATGTTACAATAAAATATGTAGATATTTTTAGAAGATATAATGTATTTAAGAATTCCTGGCGGTTACAATGACTAAAATACAGGAGTTAC
>PDGT01000004.1:1192169-1224119 GCA_003671415.1 Megathymus violae | reverse complement strand
TTTTATAATGATGTTGTCAAGAACGTACGTATACATATTACCGGAATTAATCGTTGTATTCTATTTTTTTCTTTTATATAAAAGTTTAAAGTCAGGATAAGTATTATTAAACAATTTAGATCAGTATAAGAAATCAAATTTATCAACTAGAACTCAATCAAGCATCTATCTTTCTTTTTACTACACTAATAAACCTATTGCATTCTTAGATACCTGATAAACTCATCGAACGGTTCTTCTGGGTTCTGATCCTGTCACACCTGCAGATACTATCCTGAAACATCTTGCTTTAAACAACCCATGTTTCAGTTTGAAGAGTGCCGAGGAAAGCAAGACATAAATGAGTCATTCCATTTCAGTCTTCCTCACAATATATTGTTAGTGATAGAGCTCAAGTAAAAATTGGTTTTACTTGAGGTACGTGAAAAAAAATAAAAAAAAACTATTTAACACGTAGCAAACACTACAAAATTACAGTTGCGACGCGAAGTCTATACTCAGTGATAGAAAACTAAAGAGGTAAAAAAACTCGCACGAGCATTATTTATTTATCGGAACTCATCAAGGTAGATTAGTCATTAGTAACTTAGGCGTTTTAAGTAATAGTACACGTTCATAATTCAATAACAAATTATTTTTTCAACATTTCTGTTTAGAAATATATTGACAAAGATTCCTGCCATGTAGAACTAATAAATTTGATAAGAAAGGATCCACTTAAACAGCGCTCAAAGCGTAAAAAAACCTGATTGAAGATTATTATACTAGTACGCTGTTGTAGACTATACAGAACTTTTAATATTAAGCTGGCTATACAACAACTTCTCGGAAATCATTTTATCCCAGGAGTACGTCAAGTTTTATAATGGGTTTGAGATTAAACGGCTCGATTTCATGATTTAAAGTCACCTTTTGAAGTCGACATACAAATGGCTTATTAAAAAAAGAACCAAAAGTCTA
Source organism: Megathymus violae (assembly GCA_003671415.1). Taxonomy (NCBI): domain Eukaryota; kingdom Metazoa; phylum Arthropoda; class Insecta; order Lepidoptera; family Hesperiidae; genus Megathymus; species Megathymus violae. The sequence goes on along the minus strand of PDGT01000004.1, from coordinate 1,223,159 downwards.
AAATATGTACATACGTAATAAATCTTCATTTTTACTCCCGTAGACTGTAATGGAACTCGTCGTTTATTAATGGAAACTTACCCAATAATACTAGTAACAATTAACTAATAATTAACACTAAAACGAATAAATTTAAATAAAATTACAATAATTATTACTTAAATACCATTAATTAATAATTTTGTTTTAGACGCCACCAAAACTAATGCCAAGTTGAAGTCTAGAGTTGGTGTATTTTTAAGAAACTTATCATGTATATTTTGAATTTGGCATTTACAATATAAAATTTAGAAAAATACTTAAGCTGCTCATCGCAACGAATGTTTAATAAAATCTATAATGTGTTTAACTCAAAATTTATTTTCAATGTTTCATCATTATTATAGTTCAATTTTCAAAAAGAAAAATTTTACTCACCATAATTACAGTACGTAAGTACAGCATGTATTTTAAAGGCCAAATTCAAAGATTTGTAATTTGATAACTCAAAAATACGTAAACTAACAAAGTGAGATAGTATCCCAACACGGTATGGTAAGTACGACACACCTCAAATTTGTATGTAAAGCTTTCTTAAAAACACACTATGCATTTAGCTCGAAAATCATTCAGGAGTCACTCAAGTCGATCTAAGTGATCTCTCAAAAGTTGCACTTGACATTATTGGAGCATAGTGTATATTTGTAATATACGGTTCTTACAATAATTATAAAATATTTATTACCTATGGAATGTTTCGTATGGACGCTTTCCTTTTAAACTATTCTTCTCTATAGTAATATACATACTATATAGTAATATACGCACATATTCATTTATATATTCATTTGACGCACATATTTCCTTACGTAGCGTTAAATTGACAATTATAGTAATATATTTATTTATCTAAATTCAAATTCTAAAATATACAGTTGATAAATAAGTATTATCAATTAACGTAACCATAAAAAAATACTTAAAATATTTCCATAATCGCACTTATATCTGACTTCGTTAATTTTTTCTGACTTAAACACAAAAAAAACAGTAAGATACAGGCGGGTCTAATAATATTGACAATCGATTGACAAATACATGTTGGATAGAATATCTCATATTTTAGATAACTCTCACCAAAAAACCTTATTCACGTCTGAAACACGGAAGCTGTTAGTTTTTACTTATAGTTGTTTCGATAAAACATTGTACTTCGTATTTGAGATGTTATGAATGATGATATTAAAAGACCAATTGTTCTAAAATGCTTTTCAAATTTATATGTACTTCTGTGAAAATTTTAAAATGTTATTTTTACTCCTAAGTAATTTCGATGCAAAGTATGCTTTTTCGTGGTCCAGACTACTGTCTACGGTTAAAACTAAGTGCATGAGACATCGATTACATAAGTAAATATCATATATTCTTTTTCGATTTTCGAATTTTCTTTCGGAACCTTACAAAATAAAGTCGTCCTAACATATCGCACTTCGATTACCTGCATAGTAACTACAATAATAAAATCAAGCAATCTACACCCGTGAACAATATATATATATATATATATATATATGATACATCTACTCAAGTAATCCGGTTATTTACAATGTATTGAAAGATTCAAAATATAATTTTCTAATATTGAATAATAAATTTAAAAAATTAATGATTTTTTGTTATCCATAAACTCATTACAATAATAAATCGGTATATGTGACCGCTACTACTACAGATTATAAATCGCGTCTTAGGAATTTTAGATATTATTGCAGGTAAAAGTAAATTATTTAACAAAGATCACTTCACTAAATGTTTCCGAATGATGCCTGATCGTGTGGATATAATTCACTGTTTAGAAACTGTGGGTCCGAAATCAACTGAATATTAATATTGGTATATGTACCGTATATGTCATAGTCGGACTCAGTAATTTCCTCTTCTTTGATGTACACGAAGGTATAGATGTTATCCTTCTCAGGATAGATTAGCAAGCTAATGAGAAATCAGTACATACACCTCCACCGAATGCATTGTACCTACGGGAATTCGATTTGACATTTGATCAATATGAAGATCTTAAATGAAAGATGACTGACGAACAGTCAATCGCTCCTAATATATATACGTACTCGCCTTTTTTCGTAATATATACATCTAAGATGCTCTTTAAAAAATTTTTTGCATATTTCCGAAAAATACAATTCCCTAAACCATAACCACTTTTTGTGTTTGATATAATATAATACTATCCACGGAATAAAATTGCTAATATATATTTTTATATACACTGATACTCCTAGACTTTCTCAATATCCTTTATTCAATTTAAAAATAATTATTTACCTTGATATTGATATTATATTTTTTAATTGTAATGTAAACTAATTTTATTTATTCCCACATAAAGATTTTATGCAATATTATTATTCTTTGCGTAGCGAATTAAATCTATTTAAAATTTATACGGACGAATCTAAAATTCTAATCGGATATTTTGTTTTTTTAATAACTAAACAGGTATAAACTAAAGATGTACATTTAAATTTCATCTTGTTTTCTTAATATTGATATTTAAATCTTTGTATAGAAACCAAAGTTGTGGTTTTTAAAAGCCCTGTGGCTAGAAAAATATATAGACACGCCACACCAAGGTGTGGAACCGTGAATCGAATAGCAACAAGCCATTAAAATACATCAACCTCAAGACCAATAGACACGTTACCCTTGAGAAACTTACACGCGGAACAATCAGACACCTTTTTATTTTAATATCTAAATCATTTTGTTTTATGTATTAATTCTTCACAAACAATTAGGTTCCACTATTAAAATCTTAATTTATAAGTTGAAAACACATATCGATTGTTAATGATTTAACAATTCAATATGACGTCCTAATGCAGTAACTACAATGACGCGTAAATCTTCTATATTATCATTTTATTGTTTGTTCTTAGACTGCAACCAAAGGTAATTCGTTACTGGCATCCATACAAGTCCTTGTGCAATTGTCTAACCCCAAACTTAAGCATTACACTAACAATAACACCAGTTTAAAACAAATTACAACACCTTCCTTTACCTAAATAAATTAGGTAGATACTTAATATTCTTTTTACGCACTACTGACTACATCAAATGCGCTTTCTTTAAGATTCGTCGATTCGTAAAAGAACCTCAACTGTAAAAGGTTTTACAACTAACTTTGTGTTATGTGATCAGTAGTGCGTATTACTTCAAACGGAAGAAACAAATATTACAAACAAAAAAATTAAAAAAAGAAATAACTCGGCTAAACTAAAACATTTATTTTAAGTCGAGTGGAACTCGACATATACCAGGTTATGGTACTTTGAATAACTGTACGAGCACTGCAGAAGTGACACTTGTGTTGTTAGTACACTTCAGAACCTAAATGTTCTGAGTATCTTAGCGGAAAGTTTGTTTTTCTCCTCTCGTTTGCTTGCCTCGATTTTGCATATTGGTTTAATAAATTATACAGTATATTCTACAATATGAAGAAGTAGAAGTTTTACTTTCATGATTAAAACATCAATATTGTTTTAATTTGAATATTAGCATTATGTTTTAATTTAAATATTTAATATTTTTATACTCCAATGCTGTTTTGGCTTATATGTAACATAAGATGTTACAGATTTCTTTCGAAAGTAATTCATATATATTAAATTAAAAGCAAAATAATATACTTAATTTGTGTCGTGGAACGATGGAACGTCCTCTGCTTATATAATGGAAAGAAATCTTTGAAATTATGATTTAGGTTTATATGACATTTTTTTACTTATATAAGTACTTGACTATAATGTACAATCCCACCTGACAATGAGTGGCAAAGTAGCCTTGGATGGTTAAATGCACGAAATGAGAAAAAAATAAGTCATTACTTATTATTAAACAGAATCCGACATTATTAGACAGAATCCATACAAAATAAAACCTATATTCATATTTAATGTATAATATGTACATACATTTCACTAAAATAGGATTTTATTAAATACAACCGGCTTGTGAATTCCTGGTAAGTACGAACCTAGCAAGTGGTGGCTTGTTGTATGTTGTGTAGTTTGTGCACACAAGTTCATAAACAAGTGTCACTTCTATATTGAATTACATTTTACAATTTAATAGCGAGCTTACAACGTCACATTAAAATGTAAATATTATATAATTTCAAACATGGTCAAATAACGCCACATAGGTAATATCAATGTAATATGTAGAATAACTAACATATTAAATTAAATTAAAAACTCTAATAAAATTTGAAAATATTATAAATAATTTGGACGGCTTATGGACGTTATTTCAAATAAACAATAATAATAAAATCAATTCGCATTTTATAGTCAAGTAACTCCATGTTTTACATATTATTAAAATTATATTATCCTAATATAATCACTACTAGTACTTAATACCTTCACAGTGGATGGATCTGGATATGTTTGTGTGCTTCCAATACACATCCTCCAGATTGGCAGTTTAATATCCAAAAAAATTAAATTGCTGTCTTGTACCACTCATGGATATTTTAAACGGACAACATTCGTTTTAATTCTAATTATAGTACATAGAATGTAACAAAGTGTAATTATGTTTAGCGGTTTCCTAAGCAGTACGTAATACTATAATATGACACATCTTATTCCGCGATGTGAATGTTAAAATTATCATCAACTGTAAAATTACAGAACTACTTCGCTGATTGTAGCCACAACTTCCTACGATAAAGTGGATAGAAAAATGGAAAAACCAAACCACTAACATATTTTGATTGCTATTGTTAGATAATTAAGTGAAATAATTAATTAGTCAATTAACCGAAATAATTAACAAGCAGTAACTAGTTGCAGTTACTACAGTTACACTTAATTTCAACCTCAAACAATATCATAGATGGTATACCATTAAGAAAATGAAATATTAAAAAATGTTCGAAAGGAGTTTTTACAAAGCTCTCGAATTTGTAAAATGGATGTGTATATGACCTTTTCAAACATATTTACAATTCTGAAAAGCATTATCTGTAGCAGTTGTCTATATTCTACTCGTAGTTCCTTGATTCATTACCTTTATATAGTTAGATTAATCGATGAGTTGAAATTTTGATAGGAATCTCAGCATTCCGCTTCGAAAATTTTTACAATTATTTTACTCTTATTACTAATTCAGTTTTATTTTCCTCTAATCATTATGGTTCATTACGATCGATATTTAGAACTATGATTAATTTCACTGTATTCATTCGCTCAATTACAATGTTAATATCGTGTCTATCAATGTTACAATGTTACATTCATCAACATTAATTATTATCAGTAATATTATTAATTGAGTACGCTTAAACCTATTAAGCAATATTACAATTTGCTAATTGCAAATTACCTGCCATTTAGCAATTAATACTACATTCGATGGTTCAGGTAAACAATGTAAGTAGTTACGATAAATACAAAACATAATTTCAAAAATTTTTATAGTCGATTTGAAGAATATTGTTGTTCATAATAATATTTGTTAATATAATCTTAAAGATAGTTGAAATAAGTAGTTTGTGATGTATAAGTAGCTTTTATGCTTACATAAACTATATGTATTAAAAGTTGGTGTATATTCAATATTTCTAATACATGTATGTGAGACTGAATATACGTTAGGTTAATAAACGCATGGTATAATGTAATCTCAACTACATTATACATTTCATTTCACCTTACATTTTAAATAGCTTAATACACAACTGTTGCATTTGTTATGTATTATGTATAAAACATAATATAAATAACAATTAATGCGTCGTAAGTACTCGCGTTCGACAATTAAGTAGATCGTTCGTTTTAATAAATATAACGATCGGTGGGCTTACCGACATCGTAATACATATATTATTGGAATAATTTCTGTGAAACTATAATAACGATAACATGAAAGTTACAGTCGTGTAATTTTATGGTGATTCGTGTGATTTTTGAATTGGTTAAAAACACATAAGGAATATTGAAATTGTGACTAACTACACGCACACATCATGGTGCACACATATNTATATATATATATATATATATATATATATATATACAAAAACGTGGATAACTTTGCACTAAGTGCACGAAATACAGAAAACACATTTGTAAGTAAAAAGATTTACGAAATCGCTCACAAAACATTTCTCAATATGTTAATATTTAAATTTATTTGTATAAAGAGTTCTGAATGTTTGAAATTTTGTAATGTTTGTATTTAAAAATAAATACGTTAAAAATTTTATGCTACCATAAATACGTCTGTATTTCACCACTGAATGTAACAGCCGAATCTCAGAATTTGTGATTAGCCACTGTTTGTTCTGGGGGGGTCACGTTCATTCCCATATTATCGTATGAAAAATCTAAAGTCGTATCTTCAGCTGGATGCCTGTTGCTCAAAGCAGTGCTGATTGTTTTAGGGGTCATCGCTCCCTGGCTCCTATCAGTTTGCGATGTTCTAGTCTCCAAATCCTTCACGTTCAATGGTTGCTGGTTTCGCTTTGGTGGGTCTGGATTTCTTATTTCAAGCTTCAGCTCATGTTTAGGTTTTGGCACTTCAGCGTGTGGATTGTGATGCGTCAGGTCTGTCGGATACTGCTTCACGCGATTCTGAAAATATTATGAAATAAAATGTTATTTCTTAATGACTTTAGCCCGAATTGTAAAAGCCAGGTACTAAGCTGCCGTTGTATTCCATGGACAGGCACAAATCTGCAATAAAAGAAAAATTCTAGCTGATTTTTTTATGCCCATTTAACTGTCTACTTACAGCCCTTATAAGATTCTCTATGATTCAACAGTAGACAACTAGTAGTAGTACTAGTAGTAGTAGTACTAGTAAAGGAGATGCCATTTTATTATTAAGTTTTGCTTACGGATATTGGTCAAGCAGCAGAAACATAGCAAAAGGATTTTCCATATAATTTGAGAAAATATAGCCAAACGATAATTCTGCCATGTAGCGAATGTTTTTATTTTAATCTTTGAAGAAAAAATCCTGCAATTCAATTATCAATGAAAATGTATAATTCTTTGGTAGAGAGAAAAGAAAGAAAAAAAAGGCCCATTACTTTTTTATTTCTATGTCAAGTGCCAACTAACGATCAGAGGTTTGAACCACCGCTTTTGAAGCCAACTTTACCTATGCGTGTTATACCGTGACCGACGAGACTATAGCGAACTGTCTTACTTATTGGAGATAGGGTTCTGTACTGCCCATTTTTCGCCAGACGGTACTCATGCATAATGGTTGAGGTTTTCCCCCAAAACACCCTACCACCATGCATAGGTACTTATCAACAATACTATTACTACTAATGCTACTATTGTTACTATTTCTACTACTGCTGCTACTACTAGTACTGCTGCTACTGCAACTGCTGCTGCTACTACTAGTACTGCTGCTACTGCAACTGCTGCTATTACTACTACTACTGCTAATTGCTACTAATAAGACAAACTTCCACCACCACAAATTAATGTCCGTAACATTTAGAACATTATTGCTAAATTGTCTTTTATTATTTTAATTAATACCGTACCTCATTTATTAAATATCTACTTAGGGGCTTGCTGCCCTGGAACCCTTTTTCAACTTTAATATCACCCATCATGCTCGGCTTTTAGGTGCAATTTAAACTATTACACTATATTAAAAAGTTAGCATTCAGCAATGTTTTGTACCTAGGTATTATTATCGTTTCTGCAAGCCATACAAGTGACTACAACATAGATATTCAAGAGTACCTTAAGATGCTTGTATTATATAAAATAACGATAACTCTATAACCACTTAAAGTACCTAATATGTAATATAACGCATCCTGACCTCGTAAAAACATTATTCCCATCCAAACGCGATCAAATGTTTCCCATTAGTAAACTGAGTCGAAGAGACACGCTTATACTCCCACGGGTTTGCCAATCGTAAGTAAATCGGGCCTGATCGGTAATTGGATGGTGATCGTTAGTTTTAAAATTCCTGGAACACTACCAAGAGCACGTTAAGGTCCCGGATTATATCCTTAGAAAGTGGTCGTTGAGCTATTTCGTACGCCTTCAAGAAACTTATGTTTCGAATTTAAGTTGGCCTCGAATCTCTTCACCTGTTATCACCGGAGTAGCGTGATGAAGTACCCTTAAGCCTCCTCAATACGCACAGACACTTGTACCCTTCGGTGGATTACCAAGTGAAGTCAAATAAAATCTAACATTTGCCATCACAATATAATATAGAAATGACCTACTTGGACCTCCTTCCAGAATGAGAAGAGTTAAGGACGCAGGTCACCATAATAGCCAGAACAGTATTAGCAGACTTGACACATGTTTGAGAGCCTTATTGAGTTTCTACCGTAGACTAAGCATGTGTTAATTGATTATAAACATGCACATAACTGATGAATTAAGGGATGGAAGGATTCAAACCCCTATTTTATCATTACTCAATGGTTGAAACATTATTACCGAGTGATCTGCACATAATATAAACATAAGTGTTACATACCTTTGTCGGTTGAAACTTTTGCTTGAAGTACCTCCAAGATAGTTTCCCTCGGCATAAGATAATGAGAATGAGCACCAAAACTGCTAACGCCACACCGCTGACAATCAAAGCTGTTTGCGCTTGACGCTGCACACCTTCGCAAATGATTAAATTTTTTTCCAATGAATTTATAAATAGCATCAATTTTATACTAACTTAATGTTATAGATATAGGTATATAAAACATGAGCTATTTATTTATTTTATCAGTGTTTTTACAGAGATTATTATACTTAAAACCGTCCACAAATTTATATACATATATAAGTTTGAGCTTGGAGCAAGCGGATCAAAACAGTTGATAGTGTGTTAAAATGCTCCAACACAAATAGCAATTAAATTTCACCAGTTTCCCTAATCATAAAATTGTTTAAACATAATTATCTAAAATTAGCTCAGCAAATTACAGCGCGTTCGAAATCACAATAAACAGTGTGCGAACAAATGCAGGTGCTCGAAATACATTCGATTTACGGTGAGACTTGTATTGGAAGTTATAATACATAATAATGCATTTAATAAACTTAATTTACTAAACTTTCGCCACACATTCATAACTGTAATGAAATATAACAATCTAAAATTAATGCACAGTATTCAATAGCAATTTATCGAAGATGCTATGATTATAGTAAAAGAATACAAAAAGCGGACTAGCTCTTCTACGAAACAGCATCCAATAACAGCTTACTTGAATATATACAGTAAGAAATTTTGCATCCACGATTAATAAGGGTACTGTCTGTTATTTTTATAAGGAAAAATAAACTGGCATCATGAGAAATAAAAAATTCATAACAAAATTATAATCTGTTTAGAAGTCGCTACAGCTTAACTACTAATAGCATAAATAGACTATCTCAAAATACTTCAATAATACTCCTGAGAATTGAAATGAATTCATAAGAAACGATACATACTGAAAAGGTAATATACCTACTCGCCCTTTCAACTAAAACGCAAAACAAGCTATGTGTATTGAAACTATTTTGATGTTACAGAAAGTTACTTAAAAAATACAACAGTATTATCTGAGCTTTAACGCTTCATGCTGTTATTGGCTATTCTCCCTGCATACACTTGCCCTCAAAATTCAAAGTTGTATTTTGTGTCGGGGATTTTCCCAGTACTTAATTGTTTTCTGAGCTAAAGATGCAAAGTGGTACCTGTGACGGGCTTTATGTGAAAATTACAATGAGGGAAAACTGTGAAACTGGTCAAGCAAGCTGCTCTGGTAAAAACAACAGTTTACCCAAAACTTTGTTATAAAAGATTTAAGTGAACGGAAGTTGTTAAATTGCGGCGTGATGATAATTTTGAATCTATGCATCACGTTTGTTAATATCTTTAATTACCATGTAAAAAGGTTAACCTGTTGTGTAGTGTTACGTATTTTTCATATTTAGCCTATAATTATGTTTCAATAATATTAATTTAACGATTTGGATTATTTTCAGTCATATACATGCAACAACTTGTTGAGACATTCAGTCATGGCGGCTCTAACGGATTAATAGTGATGTAGTCAATTTATTGATAAATTCTGTTATATAAAGTGATTATAAATAATTCTACAAAACGTGCATAGTCTATCGGGCCAGCTAGTAATTACATAATTAAACATTTAGTCGTTACAAATTAAAAAGCAGATTCCAACTTAAGTGGAAAATAAAAACATTTTATTTCATGAAGTGTCCATATCGCAATGCTTTAGTGCAGTCGCAAAAGCCTGGCGCTAAGTTACACTGACATAGCACTTTATTGTAATTCGCTTACTTACTCAAAAACACTGTCTGTGTCAAATCACCCAGATATATTTTATATGCGTTGCATCGAGATAAAAACAAGTGTTGTATCATTAGCATGTTATCAGGGAATAGTCGAAGAGTGGGAAAGTATTTCGGGAGCCTAGCCTAATGCTGTATTAGGTACGACCAAACATCGAGCTTTGCCACAGCTTAGCCAAGTCTTTATCAGCCAGTCAGCCAATGGAAATGTCTATCTAAGTCTCATCAAAAGAGCGGGGTGAAGAGTTCCCAAAAAATTACTAACAGGGTTCCCTAAAGAACGTTGAGTAAAATAGCATAATAAAATGAATGATGAAAAGAAACTAGATTTTAAAATACTTTGACCTAATCGAGTCGATCACATGGTGGAGACAATAGATGAACAATGTTATTTCGTAAACGTGTGACTAATTTTAGATTACCTTTTCTTTCTTCATCAAATGTAATGGACCACTGAAAATTTTTAATAGTAACTATGTCCATAATAAATCAGTTTCATGTTACCGCAAGCCAGCCGTTATTCAAATGAGGATCGAAACGCAAATTATTCCTGCTATAAACTGATGTGGGTATAATACCACCCGAAGCATACGCAAACTGCAACACAGTTCATAACCTTTATTAGCAAAACTATTTATATTAGTAGAACTAGATTTAGTATTCTCTATCAGCAATACATATATATCTTGGACTATTATTCTCTATACGATTAGTTACGGGTCCTTTTGATGTCCAGTAGCCACTCAACATTAAGTATACTGAAATCTTCGTATACGTCTATGCCATTTAAATACATATATATATATAAGTCTGGTTATCACCCCAACTTTCTAATGAATAGCATAACGTTCTAATGAATGGCATAGACAGCTTCTGATATCAATAAATCAACTATTGCAACAAGTCATTAAATAAATGGTTACTATTATAAGAGATAAATAATTATCGTTCGCTGCAGCTGTTAACAGTACTACATTGTAGAATACCAAAACATAGTCGTAATAGTCTGTAGTTTACTGTATGTATATGTAAATTGTTTGTGCTGAATTTGAAGCATCTCGTGCTTTGGTTTGTAATGATACAGTAAATTAAAGGCATTACAGTTTACAATTGTTTCACAGAAGTCTATAGTTAGCATATATTATGTGACCGATACAAGGCGACGCATTAGAAATATACAACATACTAAATAAACAAAGAAGTCTTCATTGTGCACTGCTTAACTGTTCAATGTGAAATGTACGAAAAAATTCAAGTTACACTCTTAGTTACACTTTACTATAAGAATTGCAACTTGGCTTTTTACCGTAAACGTCAATATACACTACCCTAATTACGGTAATACAGATAATCCAATTAAATACAAATTTAGCCTTACAAAAATCTCGACAACATAAGGTTATATTAACTGACTTTGAAATGGAGTCCCACTTAGCTATTGAAATATTTATTGTGTTAAAAAATATTACAACTGTCATTAATGACACTCACGTTATTTTGATTGTCAGTCGTGATTCGGGGACAATATGATTTTCGCAAAAATAAATATATCAAACGCCTTTCCTTGATTAAAACAAACAGCAGCGATATAACAACGAAAATTTGTGACAATGACGCTTTACCGCCTTGATAATTTTTGTTGACTTGCAAATTTTAAGTGTTATCTGTTGTTTCTACCCATTTTGTGGACTCTTTTATCTTGATAAGTAATGTAAAGTAATTCAAAATCGGACACTTGTTTATCGAATTTATACGGGTATTAAAATATATTGTCATCATTATATTGTCATTGTCGGGTCAAACAAAGTAAACTATCTAATTGTAAGAGATAAGAGAGAAAACTATTGATGATAAATACATTAAAAAACTGATACTTACTGCTGATATCAGCAGGAGGAGGGGTCTCTTCAGATCTCCGAACATATCTCAAATCGAAAAGATAGCCTGAAACATGAGAAAGGCTACATGAAAACTTAATAAGTGATATAAAATCTATAAAAAATTTAAACTTTTCGTTTTCATCCGACAATCTTATAAATCCACTGTAGAACATGACCTCTCATAAATTGTACCAGCCTGACTGGCCCTGAGCTTGCAACTGCCAGCGGATATTACCTATCTTCAGGTAATAAACTTCATTGCGTTGTAAGCGTCCTGGGCACATTTTAAAAAATCATGATCGAGGTCCTTCTTACTGAACAATTTTCAACTATCATTTCCCATATCGGATTTAAAATATTCATTAAACTTTAAGAACATTATAAATATCTACTAATATTATTAAGAGTGCGTACGAGTTTTGTGAGTTTGTGTATATGCATGAGTTATCTGTGGAACAACGACAGCGATTTAAAAATAATTTTACCATTTAAAAAGTACATGATTCCAGATGTGTATAGGCCATATAGATTCTGGCGGGCCGCTAGTAATAAAAAAAGTGTAAAAATACCCCTCTTGCATCTAACAAGGCACTCATAAAATAACACACACACACACATAATAATAAAAGAAGGAGCTATTATTAAAGCTACTAAAATATTAGGTATGTTTTTCATTATAACTTTTAATAAATCATCTTTAAATTAGGTGTTAAAAACCCAGACAAACGTTACATTCAGCAGCCAAGTGCTTGTTCCAACATTGATAGATAGAAACACGATAAGTTGTTGGAAGATATATATTGAATTTTAATTTTAATTCATATTATGATTTTTTGCAATTTTTTAAACACACAAAACTAAAAGTCCCTTGAACTTCCATGTAGTATACAATAAATTGCCTTCTACTAAATTTATTGTTAATATTGAACACACGTGTAATAGTATTTTTCATTATGCAGTTATTATTTTCTACGTTCACAAAAACCATCATTTCTCCAATTCTAGCAATATTTTGTTACCGGCCACTCTCAAACGAATATTGGTACGAATAAATCTCCAATCCAGACCAATTTGTACTGCAACATAGAGTAGTAACGAATGCACGTTACAGTTTTTGATCATGGCCCCCATCCATCATTTGATTTAACTTGTCAGCGAGAACTGAGTAAGGGTGTCACTATCTACGTTGAAGTGTGTGAAATTAGATAAGCATTAAACAATCTGTATCCATAAAGTAGCATATATGTATGTATTTATATGATAATATCCTTCGGATCTATTCCTTCGAAAATTGAGAAGCCTGTGTATCCTTTCCTTGGTTATCCTATTATTTGCTACTTTGTTAGTATTTGATACATTTCAGAATACAAACTACATAAACTTGTCTGAGATTTATTGATCAAGTTCATATTTAGATTTTCCAAAAGATCATATTTCACAATTTCGCTATAAGCTCAAGTAACTTGCCGTTCCGTCTTTAACTGAATTCTCATATACTCAACTATCAGCAATACATTTTTGTTCGATAGTTACTATTACTTAGTTAGTGTAAATATAGTTGAAATATTCTTAAATAAAGCAATAAACATCTGAACTTAATGCTACAAGCATTCTTTACTGGTCATCCTCCCTAAATAGGACAGTAATTACTATCGAAATCCCTTCATATACTATACTTGCTTCTTTAACTTGTACAATGTTCCCATCTGTAGAACGCACTACCACTATCGTTATATCGCACCCTTAGAATGAAAGGGACTTAACTCAAAAATTGCAATTTATGGGAAATGACGAAGAAAGTTTTCAAAAATGTATGGTCTTGAGTAAATTTAAAGAGACTAATGTATGAGGTTTTCCCTTTTTCCCTTTCTCACTCATAATTCGAGCTCTTTTTCACCATGGGGTTTTAGAGTACGATTTTTTAAGTAAATTTATAGTAAAATCTGGAATTTCAGGAATTTTGAGTTAAGTCCCTTTAATTCTTATGTAAAATTATCCTTTATATCATTTTATATATATATTTTATATAATTTACTAATAAATACAATGGGATTTGCAAAACATAATTGTAGTATTAAAAGTGGCGAACTCGTGATCTCTTTATAGTATATCAACTGTTTCCTCGAGTAAAAAGTATTAATACTGTTACCCGTTTATCTTATACTCGTACCTACATATAAAACTCAATCACTGTGATGTCACCGCTGAGCTAAACTTCAAATCCTATCGTGTTATTCGTTTATTTGTTTAGATATGACTAAATTAAGGCTAGATTGTTTCATCTGTAGGGTCTACAAGATCAATATTGTTTATAAATTTAGTTACACTCATGTGTAACTACGTATTACGAGGGATCACATATTTATGTATTATTTATTAATGTTATCATTTTTAGTACATTCTGTTACTATGTATACATATATTATCAAATGTATTATTATGGAATATTCATGTTTTCTTGTGTATAAATACTTTGTACTTTTATTTCTTCTGGTAGATATATTAAAAAATTAAAAATATCAGAGATATTCGAATTCAAGCCGCTCGCACGGTTTTATGGCACTGATATTAGTATCATGTTGATTGTTCATGTACAATACTAAATAGTAGGGATGTTATGGAGCTCCGTAACCTTAACCGAAAGTATCGGATATCCGAAACAAAAATATATCCGAAACCATAACCGAAGCCGATAAAAAGTTATGAATAATTTTGGATAGGGGCAGATTCTAAATGAAACACGTTATGACAGGTTTTCGCCGGCCGAGCCGGTAAATTAGCCGCGTCGTTCTCATTTTAGGTTCTGAATTTTAGATTTTTAAGGCTTTGTTTTTTTCTGTGATTATAATACCAAATAATAAGTCATATTATATTCGTAACCGGAATTATTAGAAATAATCGGATAATCCGAAACAACATTACAAAATGTTTAATATTTCTTTTCATCCCACTTAAAGTTTCCGTAATCTCCTCGTAAATCACCGTATCAATTAATAAACAGTCATACCGTATCTATTAATATACAAACGGACATACCAATGATTATATAGAGAAATTAAGTAAAAGTTGATTTGATAGATGTAGTAGAATTTTAAAAAATGAAACAGTGTTATCTAGAAGTTGCAAATTGTAAGAGAAAAAAGATAATTTATTTGTTGCAGAAACTGTGCAATCCACCTGTAGCCGTAACGCACACATTTATTTACTTGCACCAACAAACGCTTACACACAGCTAGATATTTTCTTTTGTTATCATGCTCACACATTCAAACTATTCAAACAGAGGAGACCTTTCGTATATATGTGAAGATACACACAACCATAATCCCTGGATGTCAGTATAATGTATGAAATGCAATCGTTGGTAGTGTGCGAGTCACGCGTGTTTGCGTATTGTACCTGTCCGAGGTAGCGGACCATATCGGGCAAGCATTGTTGTACCCCTTACCAATGACCCGTTGACGGTTTTTATAACTCAGTACTACTCAGTATTTTAGAACATGTATTTCAAAATGAATAGTGGAAAAGGGGAAACCAAATAAATCTATTGTACCATGTAGGTTATTTTATTATCTTATTATCTCCATATATGTATAATAAGAATATTACTTTTAACTAGTTCCCGCGCAGGAGCCGTTTCAAGCTCTTATGATAGCAGTATGTCTTCTATCATTAAGTAGATATTACACCCTTATCTGTCCTGCCATAGTGCTCGTCTTGTCTCAAGCCTTGTACCTAAATGATTTGTAAACTTATTGCCAGATCTTTAACGACGTTACGGAAAACTTATGTCATGAACATGTATGTTCGAATGTTCGAAATACTAAAGTATCAACTGTTATTGTTTTTGTAAATCTATTACCGACGCACACCTGGTGACTCGGTGCCTACCTAAATAAGTAATTCTTTAGATAGCTCATTTCGCACATCGGAATAATATTCCTTCAGTATATACTATAAGTATTATGCTAAGGGACCAATATAGCATCATTGCCTGATGGGTAACCAGCAAATTATTAAACTAAAAGATATTTTTTATTGAAATGCAATGAAAGTTACAGTTTAATATCATCTACTTGAATATTAACTACTGCTCCGCGCTGATATATCGCGGGATATTCTAGGATAACATATAACAACATCCTAACGCTGCAAGTTATAAGTTATATTTATCACAAATACCACCTTAATATGTTCAGTGGTTTCCGCGTGATGCCGTTATAGATGAACAAACAGATAATCCGTAATGTTAGCAGTAAAATAAGAGCTATTACGGAGATTGTTTTGTCGCTTCACAGACCATGGATTTAGAATCAGGACTATTGTTCGTAGCACGCAGCTGTGAACTATACAGAAAATTATCCGTTTCAATTCTTGTAGCCTACTTATAGCGATTGTAGAACATTTAATTCTTTAAGTATTTTCAAAGCAGCTACATTATGCAAATGCATTGTAAGTAATGATAAATTATTTGAATCAATATAACTATACAACAATTTTGACATTTGTGGACAAAACTAAGGTATAATGTGTGTTTTAGACCTTACCTATATATTCATAGATACTTTAAATAGATAGCGAATATTAAACGCCATTATTCTTTGGTTTAAATACGTAATAATACGTAAGTATACGTAATAATAGTAAAAATACCTAAAGACAGATTGAAAAGAACTGAGTTACAAGAGTATCTTATTTCATCTAGCATAAATCGATAACTTAACCGATTTTCTATAGCAACAAGAAGCAGGCACGAACCTCGTGACTATAATTGATTACAGTAGCACTTGCACATCTTGAACACTAGGGCGTCACTGCAACACTAAAAATGTTTTCTATGTGTCACTTCACACATATATATATACATATATATATTCAATCGAAATGTGTTAAAAATACTGTCCATACTTCATTTTTAAAAGGAGGATAGTAGCTCAACTGGTAGGTAAAACGCTATACGCTTTATTGCCATCCAGCTCCAAACAATTTGACGGACAAACGGATTTGATGCCGTTGTAGCGAAAGTTGATCACCAATGTGCACCACGAGTAATTAAGATTACCTTGGACTTAAATACAGAAATAGCCCAAAGCGATATACTGCCCAAAGTGAAATATTTCGTTTAAAACTGGTCTGCGAGAGTAAATAAATTTTATTGAGACTCACATGCATTAAGTCATGTTTTCACTGATGAACAACGATTACAAAATTCAAAGCTCTTTAAACAATTCTTAAATTTTCCACATTTCTCTTACGGAATGTCTAAGCTGTTCCGTGGTAGACAATTAGGCGGTAACTTGGAGCATTAAACTTTACCTTCCTAGATACACGGACTCCGTCACAAAACCTTGAGAGGATATGTTCACGTTCCGACTAAGAGTTCACTTATCAACAATATATAATCTTACAACGGATATACCTTTCATTTAAATAAAGATTCGTTATTTTTGTATCGAATAAAGCTTCGGCTACTTTATACTAGACATCATATAGCACTATTGGGTACTACTACATTTAAAGATAAATAAATTAAATGCCTAGACTCAATTTTACATTACTGGCAAACCCATCGATTCGATCCGAGAAAAGTGTATTTGTTTGGTATTCGTGTATTGCACCATTGGGATTACAAGTGTATAAAACAAAGTTAACTGCACTATCAAAATTTTAGAATTTGTCATATTATTAGTAACTAACAAACGCCCTCGCTTCGCTTCGGAAAAACTACCTTACGCTTAAATATAGCATCTGCATTTTTCTAGGTTTTTCTCGTTCTGTGAATTAGAAATACATACATTTTTTCATAACTTTTTATTTATGGACTAATTGCAATGAAACAAACTTCAAGTACTAAATGACGCTTACTCCATTACATTAGTGAAAACCAAAATGAAATCGGTTAAGCCGTTTCTGAGATTAGAATCTGACAAACGCACAGACAAACAGACAAAAATTCTAACAACTGTTGTTTCGGGTTCTATTGAGTTAATAAAGGCCCGTAATAATGTTTTTTCTCATATATCGTCCATGTACAGAAAGCGATCAGTGAGAATTTTATTATTAGTATAGATACCTCACTCTCCCCATTTCCTAATGTAATCTCAATTTTCATAATGTGTTAAATTTTCATAATCAATTTGTGTTTCAAAATAAGTGGCTTTTAATGTTTTATGTACATGATAAAAAATTAACACCCTAAAAGAATACCTCGCGTTACTTTGTCCGCCGAACCGAACAGCACGCTTATAAAGTTTATATGATGATTTATCTATAATTAGCGAAACAACAACAAAATTTAATGTTATTTAAACTTCATTCTGTAATAGTACTCATAACTAAATTGTAAGTGAGAAAGTATGTACTGTGTATACAATCACAAGTTACTCATAGAAAGTGTACAACACTGTCTTTTCGACGTAGTGAACCATGCATTGGAAATAATTTTAATAATGTCACACTTTGTTATTTGGGAAACATTTTTTTTTACTTAAGTTATAAATTATAGATTGGTAATCGTGAGAATTCAGAGTTTATCAATTAAAAATTAAACCTTTAAGTATAAAAATTTCTGTAGCAAAGTGGGTTGACCTGAACCCTACACATTCTTGAGCAGACAAAAAAGAGAGACAAACATATATATAGAAGGGAGAAAACACATCGTAGGCGGTTTGCGGTCACGAAACCGGTTGCTCAATTTGTTATCGGAGGATCATAAATAACCTTGTGTCTGACGAAATTGAGTTGATAGTTGGTTGTATACAATTAGGAAGCCTTCATTATTATTGTATATGAATAAATATTAGTCACAGCCAATAATATTAACAGTGGAACATGCTCGCTCCAATTTCCCTAGTGTGTCAACCTTTAAGTCTGGTCAGGCATGTATGAAAACTTTTTTTTGTAAATGTCACTTTTCTATACAATTAATTTACCTTAGATGTAGTAAAGGTGATTAAATGACTGCCACTCAGCGCTTTGGTACAGACTGATGAATGAAGAATAACCGTATAAAGTAAGTTCTCGCTGTATTTCACTGATTGTGCCCATCTTAAGCATTGTCAGGATCCTGGTATATTCTTCAGAGGTTAACGACATGATGACTTCAGAATAATAAATTTTATAAGGCAGAGACACCATATTTATAAACATTAAAATATATAAAATAAAATAAAATATAATATACAATTATCAAAAATAAATAAAAACGTTTTATATATTATTTTATATGGCATTAAATATTCTCTCACTTAGTCTTTTTTTCATAAAGCTAGGCCAGGTACTTTTGAAGATATTGAAGATTTTCTAACCGACCCTTTTTCTTTGCAGTCCAGTGTAATACAATGTAAATGTACAATTCTTAACAAACTATTTAGAAAAATCGTCTTAACGATCGAATGAACAATATCAAAATTATTTCTAGTTTAGTGTTGTCGCGGTGCCCACCAGAGGTAAGAAGGTACATTACTTTAATAGCCAAAAGAAAAAGAAAGAAAGAATAGAAAATGTTTTAACCAACCTTGACACTCCTTGATACAAAGTCCAGAGTCATAATTGTGATGTGTCTTATTGCACAGGACATTGCAGGGCGCGCATCGGTTTGTCTCCGGCGAGCAATACTCCTCCAACTGACAAGTCAGCTGTCCACACCGTATCCCATCAAGTGTAAGCTGAGCTGACGCCGCACCAGCCACGGCCAGCAAGCAAGCAAGGCGCGACATTTTGAGGCCTACAAAAACTAGGATTATTCACTGTTTTGACTATACAATTTATAAAAATAAATGTTATAATGAGTTCGTATTTGTAGTAATTCTAGAATTTTACGTCTGAGAAAATTTTGAGGTCATAATTTTTAACTCTCGTAATACTGTATTTGTTTAGATGTTGTTGAAATAATTACTTAACAAACAAGTAACAAAAATAAACTATAAATGAAACACATTGCAAATTTATTGTAAATATCTAAAATGATTATTACGACACTCAAAGTTGTTACAAGTTGATGCTCAAAGTTAATAGTTTTATATTCTTTAGTTGTGTATTTTATGTACATAATGCTTTAAATGATATACGTCTTTAACTTTACATTATTTTTATGCGACAATACCATTCAGCAACGTAGCATTATATATTTTATTTTATTTAACAATTTATGCAGTACGTTAATATATTTAGAAATAATAGACATTTAAAAAAAAAAATTGTTGCTGAATTATCGCGATGGCTCTCTAACTGTATATATAAATACCCAAAACGCAGAAATGAAATAATTTTGCGCCTTGAAATTTTGTGAAAACTACAAAAAATGCGTATATGCCTTTGATAAGTTCTTAGGTAACTTGTGTTTGAGTATTAAATGTCGTAAATGGCCGCGACACAATTCTTAACTATTTCAGTTGTCTGCTAAAACTTATTGTTTAATAAAAATATTTAAATCTTTAAATTTATACGGGATTAACCAAAGACAAAAAGTGTCAATTGTGTCACTGTATAAAATGAGCTAGCTGAGAAATAACACACTTGATTTACGAGGCAAACCAGCGGTGACTCAGCTTCACCGTCCACCGTCAACGCTTCGCGCCGCCCGCAGGTGCAAAGCAGGTACAAAACAAATATTTAACTACGTTCCAACGGTCTTTCGGAGCCTCGCAAACATGCTGCGACTAAATATAAATATATTGCTAAGAGAATATAATTCTATACAGAATGCGAGTACTATAATAGTCTACTGATTAGTCTAGCAAACGTGATTTTGTCGTTTACTTAAACCACGAGAACGTGACTTAAATAAAAATGATATTTGTTTGCAAACACAGAAATTCTTTATATTTGATTACAAGGCCACATATAAACAAAACGTATGAATATTATCTCAATCCATCAAGTCGTTCATTGGTTAGCACGATAATACGCAGACTCACCAGCGGTTACATTCATGAATATACTAATACACAACGAATCTGTTTCAGTATAGTATTCACATTATAATTAGTACTTTTTCAACCACCTACGACATTAACGGACGAGGATCTATTCAGCTAAAGTTGTTCGTAGAGTTATGTATGAAAGCAAGAATTAAAAGCATAGGTACATTGCAAGTCTATAAATGTAATAAAAAAAAACTAGGTGTACTAAGGTAATTTAATATAATTAAATACTTAGAACCAAATTCTTTCAAAAGATGGACCATACATAGCTACTCGTATAACGATGCGCCGTATATATGTATATGTATATATGCCATATTCGAGGCATTAAAGATTTAGTACCATGAAAAAATATTAAAAACTTATCAGTGCTTCGTTAATTAATATGAAGTGAATATATTAATAAACTCCCCTTAAAGTGAATAGTTCAAAATCTATTCACAAATGAATACGATTTCTAGACACCAAAATTTACATAATACATTGTATACGAATATTATTAAGATTGAGCGCGAAATTTATAAGTTTGTAAAGAAATATTTTATTTATATATAATGAATATTGGTTGAACAAAGTCTATATATTGTTAAAAGGCGGTTGGTGTAATTTTTTATAAAAAAAAATGGTCTGTCTTAATTCATACCTTACGATTCTGTAGACAGGCTACGACGTTTTAATAAGACTTAGGAGCCATTTTATTTAATATTTCTTGTCGAGCATGCCTTACTTATTAAATTTAATTCTTTTCGTTTCTACCCTTTTCACTCTTCGCTTCACTCACTTATTATTAAATCACTAAATTATGAAATAAATCCCACAAAAGTGATGCTTCAATAATTTTCTACAGTTATTTAAATACAAACCGAGGATTATATAAAATACAGAAATACACGAAATGTGGGGTCCTATTTCACGGGGCAGTAATGGTGTACCAATATAACTAAGTATGTATAGTCATACATATTACATTCATATTTAAGTATAAAGCAAGTTCTCTATGAAACAATACTTCAAATAAAACCTAATATAAAAATTTTGATATGATCTCGAAAGTGCTGAAGAACTAAATTATTTTCAATGTTCACAATATCTTACAGCGGCATGAAGTGTTGCGCATATAAATCACCTTGCCGGTACTTCAGAAAATACAATTGCTCATAGTGGCTGTGAAAAAGAACAATACTCACAGTTAGCGACCGACACCTGAATATGTATTCAGGAGCCCATCTTACAGAAAAATGATATAACAATGGCTATTTACGTTTACTTAGATGCAGTGCATACGAGTATGAGTGCTTCAACACGTTACTTTAGTAGTCGTAAGCAAAGATCATATATTATTATTTACCTAATTAATCTTATTATTAATCATAAAATAAATCAAATAAATTAGAATCTATGGGATAAAAACCTTATGAGAAAGCATTTATCGATTAAGCAGGAAGTCAAGTTTTTTTAATTCTTATAATTCAATGCTTGACTTACAATCCCACTTAATGATAAAGACTATGTATGTAGGCTTAGATGGTAAAGCACATCAAGTTAGAAAAAGCCTATTCACAATTGCCTTGAAGTTGTTCACACTATAATGAGATAGAAACACCGATGTGGCCAGAACATTCCAATCAATGTATTGAAATATATTAGTAATAGCAAATTTTTAAGGTTTGCTAATTTGACGTGTACGATTTTAGGGGGATCGTAACTACGAAACTAAGACGAAAAAAAAAAACATTATCTTAGGTACATTCTGTCCATATAAACAGTATATCCACAAATTTAAAAGCCAAATTGCAGTTCAGTACACCTCGTTAATATGGCACATGTAGAGTGGAACTAATAAAAAATGGAAATCTACCCGAACCTCTTTCGTTGCATAGTAAAGAGGATGACTCACCGTGCGGCAGAACGTACGCTTTCGTTACGAAACATCACATAGTTAAATCATGGTTACACACCACCAAAGAAAAAATTCCAATATTGTAAAGGTGAAATTGCAGTACAATATTTATATTTTTAAATGAGATAAACCCAGCTCGCGTTTTGCAGTGGTTGTTTACGTCGTAAAAATAACATGATTTTATGAAACTGATTTTGAAACCACCGTTACATGTCGTAGCTACGTAGCCTCATCGCGTCAAATTTTCGTCAATAACTACTAAATATCGTATCTACAAATCAAGGAATTAATAAGTTTAGTAAAAATATTTATAACTGTCTGCTTTAAGGAGTTTTATTTACGAAATTCATTGTACACTTACTTATATTTTTTATTCGATTTTCATTTCAACTTCCTAAGTGAATTCAAATTCATCTTTATTGTAGTAATTAATCGTTGGTATATCTGCTCGTTATACTTTGATCTGAAGACTAGACTGATTGAGGATATATTTGCACAAGGGATTGCTTTTATCGAAATGATGGTTCATAATCATAATGAAATCCATCACAGCACTTCGTCAAGATATTAATAACTTTTTTATTTATAAACCGAAATATGATACAGAAAAACTTTCCATATTAGCTAATTTTAATATAAAAATACATACATTCGAATCTTACATACAAACAATCGTTCCGGGTTCATTTTCACTCAACAGAATTATGTAAGCAAAAAAGGTTTTCCTATTACCTACTAAATGATTTTCTTGGTAAGATTTTCTCTGTAAATGTAACTGGAACATTGCGTATTTTATATGTCGCGCAATACATTATTTACCTGAAGACAATAAGGACGACGAATGAGATTGTAAGAAAAAATTTTCATGCCTCTTTAACCACCCATTAAACAGTGAGTCATAGAGTAATTTATATTCTTAGAATAATTTTATTTCTTTGCCGGCTAATAGAACCTACACTTTTAGCTTGATTTACCCTTCAAGAATCAATTACTTAAAATTTATTTGGTCTGAAGAAAATTTTAAACTACCTGACATGGCGTTAAGAGGTTTTTATGGAAACCTATAAAAACTATACTATTACTTAAAGACAATAGTAATAAATGGTAAACTGTCCAAAAAAAGTAGTCATACCACATTGCTTCTTTTGGGGAATTATTGTTATAATATTAAATTTGTAGATGAGTGGAAGTCTATGTCAGGCGGAGCGTACAAAGATTTTCTATAGTTCACATCTAATCAAATTAATATTTAATTGTCTATTGTCTAACCTACAACCAACCAAACTTCCAGCTTATATAACTTATTGTGGCCTTGTCGGCTGGGTAAAAGACTTTCTGTGCAATCGGTTTCTCCGAGTGGTCATCGATGGTTGATCATTCCAATCGAAATCAATGAACGCCGGAGTTCTTCAGGGGTCCGTTCTCTCCGCTACTCTGTTCTTGCTCCACATTAATGACCTGCTCATGACCGATATTTAAGGGTATGCAGATGACAGCGCAGTAGTGGAGAGTTACCTGCCGGCCAGTACGGGCCAGTAGGGATTAATACAGTCCGAAATAGAGGCGTTAGTTAAACATATGAATCTATATAAATAATATACAATCTATATAAATGGGCAGTGTCCGAATGGGGCAATGTCAACCTAGTGAGATTCAACGCCACAAAAACGCAGACGTGTCTGTTCTCTGTCAACAAGATCCAATTTACCTTGGCTCCTACTTTCCATAATGTCTCCAGACCGTATTGCCAAGTCTCACTTATCAACTTTGTAACTTGAAGGAGTCTCATGCTGAAAGTCTCTATCGGGACAGTCTCACGCTTCTAGCGGGAAATCTGTTATTACTCTCCGAGTCCGGGATCTATATACTTCGTGCGCCCTAACGCACGCCTGGTTAAGGCGGTCTCCGTGTGCTGAACACCGGACAATCTACACCTCTCGTGCGCCCTAAACGCACGCTCCAGTCGCCGAGATCTCCGTGCGCTGAACGCCGGGGACTCCGATCGTCTCGTGCGCCCTAAACGCACGCTCCAGTCTGCAGAGCCTCTGCGCGCTACACGCCAGAGAAGCGACGGGCCTAGCTTCCTACCTACAAGTGACCTTTTTAGTTTCTTAATCTTGTAACTCCTGTATTATAGTCATTGTAACCGTCAGGAATTCTTAAATACATTATATCTTCTAAATTTCTTTGATGTTTTACTTATAACACTACAGTGTGCACAGAAGTTGTAAGAAACAATTCCCCCATCACCGTTCCTCCATCGAACAACCAAATGTATGGCGAGTAGCCATCCTTATGTCGTGAATATCCCACCTGTGCAGACGCGGTTTGCGTCGTTATTTCGTGTTGATTAGAGTTTCACTTTTTATTGCAGGAAGGGTTACAATCAAATCGCACTAGCATACTACAATACTAAGTCTACAACTACATAATGAATTTCTTGACTCCATCAGCAGGACAAATCGCTAGGTTCGTAGTAGGTACAACCCTGTCCAACATGGATTTTGCATTGAAATGTCGATTTGTAAACATACATTCAAACTTTTCTTTAAACATTCTCCTTTATTAAACAAATTCAAATACATTCTCGAAACAAATTCGCATTTACGTGTTTTAACATCAGTTTTCCGTGAAATATTTGTAACAGGGATTAAGTGCAATAAAACATAGCTCACAACATACAAAGCTGTTATAAGTAGAGATAATATCTCAGTTGTTCAACTTTGTTGTTTACAAAAGTTTAGGGATCTATAACGATGAATGAACCACGTGACCTAATAGGTAAAATATAATAAATATTTTGAAGGGTAAAATGAGGTAACTTTCTACAATTTTACAACTTAGTTGAAAAACTTTCATTACAACGCAAACAATTTCTAAAATACAGGTCAATAAGCAGAAATAAAATGTTACACATTAAAGAATCTCCGTAAAGAACCCTTAACTTTATAATAAAGTGATCATGTAAATCATAATGTGTTATTTATAAATACTAGTAGGTATTCGATTAGTGGTAAATTTTGTACCATAGTCATTAAGTAATGTTCAATTTCCAATTTTTTTTAAATTGATAACATAAAAAAAAGAAAATCTGTTTACAAATAAAAGAGAAAATGGTTCTGAAATGTTTTTTCTTTGCCTATTTATTTATATACTAGCGGCCCGTCACGACATCAATCAGTATTAATAATTAATTATTATACATATAGGTACACTTAAGATATAACCTCTGTCTATCCGGAATAATATGCCTTTCAAATGGTAAAAGAAATTTTCAAACAGGTGCCGTGGATTCAGAGATTACTTTCGGCATATCCACAAACTTATAAATTCACTATCTTTATAATATTAATATAAATGTAGATTTAACAGAATAATTTCATTTAAGACTACCAATACTAACAAATAAGTAAATCCAGATAGAAGGCTAGATATACCCGTATTCCCTACCTTTTTTAATATACGATTTATTCAAATTTATGTCTATTACGTATGTTTTTAAACATAGAAATATTTTGTATCACTGGACAGAACGTTGTACGGAACCTTTTTATCGAATGATTTTCGTGTTTGCTAATAATAAGGGAGACGCAAGCACCAGTACACATTGTTACGAGTTAAACAAGGTACTCATGTACCTAGTCAGCGATATGTTCAAGTGCACAAAGAAAAGTTTTGAGCTTTGAGCTCAAACGTTAATTATTCATTCATTTAGTTGGGACAAAAGGTCTAATAAAACTGAATGTCCTGGAACGACTGGACAAACGATTATGACTGCACAATTTCACTGAACAGTTTAAAGTTTAGTAACTGAAATTGTAATATTCAACTTAACATATTACATTTTTATTTCGTTCTTCTTTTAATTTTGTATTATTAAATTTAAAACATCACTTACATATTCGAATATAATAATATTACTCTTTTAATGTGTTAAATCCAGATATTTCCTTTCTCAAATTATGTAGTATTTGACTCAAAATACGGATTGTCAATAAAATTTTAAGGGTAGACATGTAAGTGTTAATGTAATAATAGTAATCTTATTATTATTTTTAATAGCATGACACGAAGTAATGGATATGGACTGGCAAAAGCTAGGCTAGAAAGACTAGGCAAAAGCTACTATTCAATGTTAATTAAATAATGTATAATATTAAGTATGCTGTGATCCTGAACAATACCAATCAAGCTGTTTCTTTAAAATAATACTCTTCTAAAGGTTGCTCATTAACATACATTATAGGAGCCCTAAAGATATGTTGCATTTAATTTTGTGTACTGAGTAATAATAGCCTTTCACTATGGATCTCATTATTCATTACCAATATGGCCTTTAAATTTGAATTAATATTTTTTAGAAGAAAACTTTTTATAAATTTTCAAAATACAGATTTTAAAAAAGTTCATTTTTTAAATTCTAATAATTAATCGACACCTACCTAGGTATCGAATGTAATTACTTTTAGCGTTAATAGAAATTATTAATATTATGCAAATGATGCAGGAACATCTTGCACGCCGCAAGCGTTATACACAATATATATATATGTATATATATATATATATATATAATGAAAATAAGAAAAATATATTCGTCCGAAACTGTGCTTTTGAATTTGAGGACAAGCAGAAGTTGTTAATTATGGGTACACAATACAATACTTCCTTCAGCGTGGTACACTTTTGATAACTTAACCTATATATACAGGTGATGAAAAAAAAATCAGTTGTGATCAATCTCTTTTCATTTTACTTCCCTGAATTATTAATAAAAAGTTAAATGTCAATCTAGGGTGTAATTGTAATCTCAGATCGTACCTAGTCCTTTGTACAGTTTATTCACAGTGAACAATACATCGGCTAGTATAATAAATTTGACTAAGGCACAATAAGAATTACTTAGATCAACTGAAACAGAGATGTGCAAATGTTTAGCCTACTTACAATGTGAAAATATTGTGTGAATGATAATCAATCTAAGCAAAATGTATTTTAATTGAAACGTACTGAAAGCGTGCTTGTAAGAAATGCTGTGGACTCAATGGTAAGCTGGTACCTAAAATTGTATGACGGTATTGGTACCTACCTCACTGAGCTTAAAACTTTTTATCCGATCACACACAAAATTACACTTTTCAGGGAGGGAACATTGGTTCAAACATTGCGATTCGTTTAGTCATCATTTTAATATGAGACTGGAATTCGACTAAAAAGTTTTTACTATAGTTGCTAGGCAACAAACGAACTGCCGCGTTCGTTTTCACAACTTTGCGATCCACGTGAACAGTGTTTGTATGATTATGTCAGTGGCTCATATGAGTACTTACGTTTTATGTATGTTAATGCAGAATTCAAAGGAGCTAATTTGGTGATAATTAACCCTAGTATAAACAAACGTGTTTAAATATGTGAATTAAAATAGACTTACACACTTATGTATAGATTTTTAATTTTTATATACTCCTAGAAAAACTCATTACATTAAATAAATTTTGTTATAACGCATTTCGATATCTCTAATTTAACTGATCCCGTAGGTTTCCTTATTAGGTACTCCAAACCTTCAGTTTTTATAAAAACCACAAACAACCACAACCTACAAGTTGGCATTTCAATATCTTTAATATTTTGACTGACCCATCGGGTTTCACATGAGATACTCCTGAGCTTCAGTTTTTATTTACGTAGAGAAAATGCTAAATATAATTATGCACACTAAGATTGTTTGATTGAACTTCCGGGCTTTAAACTTTCTAATTGTGTGTAGTCGAACAAGTAGTTAACTGCAGCATACGTATTTTGTGATGGTGTCGATGATGATAAGGGCCTGATGTTAATTCTGGCTGGCATTTTATTATCAAATTTGTTAGGATCCCAATAAAATCCACCCAGTGCCAGAAGGCCAGTTAAATATACCCTAAATGTTACGCTAAAAACCACTTTTTCACACCGAGTACTACGCTACCAACCTTTCTGTCATTCAAAAAGGCTTGGATTTGATAACACATTTCATCATTACTCAGGCGTAGCAGCAGGAAAAATCATTAATCTAAGGTTAATTTCAATGAAGCTTACCTAGAACATATGACTGTAATAGAATATGAGCCAGCCTCATTATGTACTGTGATATGTGGATAATCCGAACAGTACCTAATTAAGACGTGAGAACATGGTTTTACTATTAATTAAGTTATGATTCATCAATTTTACCTTGAAGTATGAGCATTACCTACTCGTACCTATAGGTAGGAAAATAATATTTACAATATTATTGTTTTCATTAATCACTTCATCGCCATAATCATCTTTTTTAGTTTTTAAATACACATTTCAGAAAAATTAAAAAATTATTAAGAATGTTATTAGAAAAGCGACCATTGAAAAGTGTAATATTCAAAAATCAATTAATAAGTTTTTACTATATTATCGGAATACCGAACATTGTTCAACCGGAGAAAGTCCTGCCATGCTATTTTAAAACCAGACAAAGTCTAAAGTAGTAAAAAGTCAAAAGCGCCAGGTTAACGCTGCGAGAGGTTCGGAGAGAAACTTTCAAATAGTTGAAGACGTTTGGTATCGTCAATATTCTAAAGGTAAGAAATGGCTACCTGGAAAGGTAGTGGAGTCTTTAGGGATGACAGATTATAAAATAGCTGATTCGAGCAGTAATCAAATTCATAGACATGTCGACCAACTTATACGTAGGAATAAAAATCTTATGGTATGTCCGAATACCAAAAACCAGTCGGAACAGCTCGGTTATGCGAGCCGGGGGGGTCATCATCAGGCAGGGTTTTGGCGGGAGGAGATATAGATGGCGAGCAATTCTCTACACCGCCCGATGAGCAGACGCATAAAGAATCCTCGCATCCACATTCACTAGCTGTCACCCCTGTACCGATTCTGTCTCGTCTAGTACGAAGAGGCCGATTGTTTAAAGCACCTTGTTATAAGGATTGTTTGTTTATTTATTTAATAGCAAGAATGGAAGTTTCGTTTTATTACTTTCATTTGTTGTTTCTTGCTTGTTGTAATTGTTTATAATTTGTATATGGCCACGTGGAAGAAAGAAACGCTTTTCATGAATGTCATGATGTGTGATTATTCTATGACGGATTAGAGAATAAAATGGAGGAAAGATAAATACACCTTTGAATATACATCCTGAATAAGCCCTTAACTAGGAATATATCAATATATTAATGATTACCATATATAATAATTGTATAATATATATCACGTATCAAGTTTTAATATCGCCGATTATATAAGTACTTCCTTATTCGTACGTAAATAATGAAAGCCAAAAATTAATTGTAGTAAAATTAAGCATATTCATATAACCCATTGATTTACATTATTGTTTTTTTTAACATATTTATCACTGTTAATGCAATTGCGTTTTATAATTCAATTTGGTACGCTAAGCAAACGGTCAAACTTCAATGTTGAAATAATTATTGAGAAATTTCAAAGAAAGAATTTCCTTATCAAATTTCATTTCGCCGTTATTTTAGCGTAATTAATTTCTGAGAAGCGCCATTACATCGATAAAGCCGCGTTAGTAATTATTACTTAATAAAGACAATAATCATTTAAACTGTATAATTTAGTTAATACGCTAAACATGTGGCAAGCCAAATTATGTTACCGTTACTTATTTGAGTGCATTACCTAAAATGAACAAGTTTTGAAAGTCATTATTTTAAAGTATTTTGTTCTGAAGATCAAGTTTAACAAAACAAGTATTACTAGGTTAGAGCTAAAATTATGTTTTCCCGGAAAAAGAATCAGGGCCGTATTACTTATTACATACTTAGAAGTATAGACGGACCTACGTTGGATATCATTAACAACCATCATTAGAATAGCATTTATTTCATGAATAGTTCACAGTAAGAATTTATATTTAACAAATA